>JZLH01S0499085.1:9610-24340 GCA_001188425.1 Eucidaris tribuloides
AATTCACCTCGGCAAAGCTCTCGAAAGGCTTGAACCGTCATGAGGTTTGCTATCTGTGTAGAATAGCATGCCCATCCCCATTGTTGCTGATGGAACTAATTTGTACGTCTCTGAAATTTCTCTCCAAGAAGCTGCACATTGGAGAGCTTCTGCATTTCACACGTAAAGCACGTGATTTGCACCCGAACCTCGACGTTCGCCTGAAAATAACCTGTGCGAGCTTGAGGCCTTCGTGCTCTAGAGCGTCGGTAACGTACAACGTGCCGAGCCAATTTCCGCGCTTTTTACTGAAGCATCCAGTGACAATCCATAGTTGACAGATGAGGTGGTAACTTTATAGTGGGGATCTGTTGACAACGCAGGTCTCGGGCAGCTGAATGAGCAAGGAAGGTCATCCGACCAGCGGGATGCCGGTCAGCAGATGCTTGGGGCTGCACTGCTTGCATCTAACGTGAGACGGAAAAAGATGCGCACTGGGGGAGGACGCGCCGCTAGCATTTTATATGCGCGCCTATGAAGGACGCGCGAGCCGTCTTGACAGTGGAGGGGATTACACCGAGGGACAGCGCGTCCGCGCAATAGCGATGAGGGCTTGCCCAGAGAGGAGCCTTGTGACCAGATTCCATCCGAAGAACAGCTGCGATAGATTTTGGCCACACCCACTGTTTTGCTAGTCTGAAAGGTGGGAGCCGGATCGACAGTGGCAGCAGCATGGGACACCGGACCAGTTGGGTTAGTCAATTCATGGTAGGTATTAGCCACCACCAATACAGTCATCGGCAAGTTTGACAACAACCCCTTCCAGAATAGGTCTCCCTAGACCCATCGGCACATTAGTTCCTCTAAAGGCCGTTCTGACCCTGCATTCCCATGGCGGAGCGATGATAGACACGTTACCCCCGGAATGGACGCACGGTAGGACACCTACCAGTGATTGTTCATTGATGATGTGCGACAATCGCGGTATTGATAGAAGCGCGGTTCGGTACGATCTGTACCAGCATGATACTGCTTCCGATTGGCCGTATCTGTCTTGTATCGGTCAGAGTCGACATCGGCAGTTAAGGACGCGGTCTGGGGTTTTGCGTAACGTCCCCGACTCGGCAAAGGCAGTGACTAATGTCTAAAGCCCCATTTGCCCTTTCTTGACAAGCAAAGATGGGTATAGGTACTCAACATTTAATGCGCTAGATCCTTCTGGCGCGGCGCAAATACCGCCTAAGCTGTTCTAACTCATCAAACTTAGCTTGTACGCTCCTTCAATGATTGTTTCCGTGAGTACAATGGCAAGAGCGACCCTTACTTTGAGGCCGGTCTGAACAGCGACCTCTATTGACAACAGCTCGAAAAGGCCAACTGTCACGTTTACCCTTTGGAATGATAGGTGTTCAAACTCACCACCATCAACAATCCCAGCTATGTAACGACCTCGAAGCTGACTCTCTCACTCACAAGGACAACGGTTCAAATTCATTGTCGGATCAAGTTTATGCCTTCAGAGAGTGGGCTTACTACGTTTTAGCGAGATAGTCTGGGTGTGATAACCGTAGCGCTACGAGTGCCGGGGTTGCCGGGCGCATTGTCATCTGTGTATTGTGAGTGCAGTACATACGGGACAGAACTTGACAAAAATGTTCATTGCGGTGAAGAGACGTGGTTCAGTTGATAAGGTTAGGCATACGGATTCTGCTGCCACACTGGAAATGGATGGCAGGGAGGGGGCCACAAACTGAGAAGACCTTGGTGGAACTGAGCGAGATAATCTAGACGGCGGTTCAAGTGCAAGGTCTCATCAGATTCTAACTCAGGCAGGAAGTGATACCTCAACAAACTACTCCAGGCCAGAGTACAGTGGATGTGTAGGGGACTGCAACGTAGCACCATAGGCACCTCTGATCAGGCCATCGAACGGAAGTACTTCTGTCTCCGGAGGCCATAATAGCGATTACCAATATCATCACGCGAGTACACCAATTTGGCGGATTTGGCGTCGGATCGAACATTCATATATCTTGTATGCCATGACAGGGTCCAGTCACAAAGAACCTCAGACTGTCCCAAATTTCAACTACTTAATCTTCGGTCCGAACATTACCTGTTTATGGCCACGAGTGAATGTTAGCTTTGTCTCGGCCTACGACGGTAAGAGGGATGATCCGTCTTTTATGCCTGTATGGGCAGACTGAGAACATAGTCTTAATTTCCACGCAGCATTGACGAGACTAGACATTCTGTCAATATTGCCCGCATCTTGTCTTCCGCCGCCCTATCCACCAATTGAATTCATGGGTGGTTATGAACTTAATAACCGCTTAATCTGTCGTACGGTGGCCACAAAAGGCATCGAACATATGGGACTGGGCCAAACTTGCCGACACATAGAGCTGCCCATCACTAACCATGTGGGACTGTGTGTGGGACTTGTACGGGAAGGACAGGTTTCTGCGCTGGAGTTGATCATCTATGTCCTGCCAATCATCCACCTCATCTTATGTTTCCTAAGATATTCGCTAATTTGTCTAGCCCTGGCAATATATTCCTATCGGGTTCTGGGAGGTATGAAGCACTCGCTGAGAAAGTGGCGTCAGGCGTCGCTTCTGCCGACACAAGGCGGCAGTACGTTGCTGGACCTCCCGACGCTGCCGTGTCACCTCCGGTTGGGATGACCGTCCATTGCGTCGTCTGGATCTAATCCAGAGAGTGTTGGCTGCGGCGGCTGCGCTGCTGGCACAGATAACCGTAGGGGTTCTCAGAACCCTCTCCTCCGCGCATAACTCGGCTCTTCGGTCACGTAATTCGTCTAACTAAGCCTGTCTGTCCGGCTGTCTCGGTTTCATATCTAAGGTCCTGGCAAACTTCTGGTTAAGAGAATGCTAAGAGCGGCGAGCGCAAGTTCTCGACGCTGCGCTTCTCCATTCTCTTTTGCTTTGGACTAATTAGCGAGCGAGGTCCATGGTAATCAGCTGTGAGCAGTGTTCGTGCAGTAACATGATAGTTTTTTCCATTGTCAGAGATAGTTCTCTTCATCCTCCTGTGTATCTGCTTCCCATGGTCGTGGCTGTATCACCGGTTGGCTTTGAGGAGGTTGCTCCTCTGGATCAAAAGGCACGACCACACCGCTGGGAGAAATCTCAGGACGTTGCATGCTGCCTCTAAGCGGGCCTCCAATATCTCTCGCACGACCTAACCTAAGAAGCTGACGCCGTCCCGCCACCTGTACTCTGGAACCATCCCAGTGCTAGTCTGAGTTTTCACCCGAATCGCTAAGTGAAGGTCTGAATTGCTCGTACGCATGTGACTTACTGTCGGAATTGCACGGGCGCCGCAATAGTCCTTGCTATCTGGCCCAAGCATTACGCGATTTAGTAAGGTGGGCGCTCCTTTTTGGCTTCGTAGCCGTTTCCTCCTTTCGGCTGGCTTTACAGCTAACGGCCGATCCGTTCTTGAAACCCACGCACTGGTGCAGCACAGTGTGATTTTGATCTCTTCTTGACATGTGAGAGTCATCTTTTAGGAAATTTGGCAAGCAATAATTCCTTGCAGTCGAGATTTAACGTCATAAATGCAGTTCTGTTCCCAATTTCGAACGCAGTTTACCACGTTTCGTGTTCGTAAGACACCTTGTTTTTGAGGCTCGCGGGTGTTGAGTAGCCATCCACGCTATCGCTATAGGTGGGACTAAAGGGCTAATCCCTACTGTTGTAGGTATGTATAACTAGAATACGGTAAACTTAGCACGAATTTACCCGGTGCTGAGCTGAAAGGCAAGGCACTTAGGTCATCAATCACCTCGGGTACGTCGGAAACGGAATCTCCTAATCGCCTTCTACCACCGCTAATAACGGATAAGACCTCTCCTCGCGTCCAAGAGTTAACGTTTTGGACAACATTTATTATAGTTTGCTCACAACAAACACAACAGGCATAAAACAAGCAGGGCCGACCACCTACAAGTCGCGTCCTGTCTGGCCCTATTTACGAGCCTTGTATATCATCGTAACACCATGACCACTGCGGCTGTCAAACCAGTCACAATCTCCTGCACATCAGTGTACCGTACTGTCAATGAAGCTGCCACCTCCCCGCTATAGCCAGCAAACCTGTCTATAAGTGGCCACTAAAATCGACTTCCGCCTAGAGACAGCTCGTAGGTCACAAACCTTAGGTGTAGCGTACCCTGCCCATAGAGGTTCACATTTCTTGCTTCCCTTAGGTTGCTCACTATTATAACAGGTGTCAATATTTTCCCATGATTTGAATTTTCATATGCAAAATAGTAGCTGTATTTAGAACCCAGTATATTCATAGAGCTGAGAATTGCCGTATGCTGTATTTTTCATCTTACAATTCCTACATGTATTTTTTTTAAACTTTAAACTACACGTTCGACAAATCAGCATCTGGTTAAGGCCATGTTTTTAATTCCAGACCATTATTGCATTTGAAGTGAATGAATACAGTTACCAAAGGACACTCAGAATTGAAGTGCATTAACATAGGAAGAATACAGAATTTGCATTTTAGAGAAACTGGAAAAGCTATTGAACTTCAGGTAGAGTTCACTCTCCGCACAACTCCCTGCCCAACAGTTTACTTAGAAGAGCATTGTTGTAGAAAGTCATGCTAGCTAAATGAAACCTGTGCTGTGATAGTCATTAGTTGTCTACGTAGATTTCATGCTGTTCGTAGAACATAAAAAATCTTGATTGAATTTCAGCAGGTTTTCTCCTTAATTATCGATGGCACACCTCTACCGTCCACTCGCCGGTCAGTACCAGACCTCACCCCTACTGTCGCCACCCTGTGCAACTGATCCGTCGGAGCTACCACTTTGCGGCCCATGCAACTCACGCGGTCAACATCGTCAGTCTTCTTTAGGGCCCCAGTACGGCTTGGTTTCCAAGTCCGGTCCGCCGCCTTCCATGGGACGTATCTTGAAGTGGATTTTCATCGGTACGTCTCCTTTAGAGGTCAAGTGAAAAATCCTGGCTAAAGCAGGTTAGGAGTGAAACCTTGAAAAGTGCTCGTTATTATATGCTGTGGGATTGTAACGGCCGTAATTACCTGAGGACACGGCCAATACCCGAGGCTACACACAAAAGCTTCTCAATAGCCTCCCCGAGCAACACACACAGCAAATTTTTACCTACATGTACTCTGTTGCAAATTTGGCCCAACTGTTCTCCTTGTACACTCCGCCGGACGCGCTTCCATACATTATCACCGTTCTATTCCGATTCACACCTCTTGCCGCGTTATAGAGATGTTCGACGTTCTCTATTACCCCTCAGACCGTGCTTGCTGGTTGTATGCACATAAGGCACCGTCGATGATGTACAGAGGATAGTCTTGAACAGAGACGTGGCGGTGACCGGTCCCCCCGGAAGACGTCCCTGGTTGGTACAGTAGAAATTAATCCTGAATACTCCTGGTTGGAGGCGATAGCAACAACATCACACACACAAGAATAAACACAGTATGCAACACAAAAGACTAGTCCAATTTTCAGATCGTTATATATTATGTGAAGCGTGTCGAGTTGTAGTTTTTGTCCTTGAATTCTCACTCAAATAAAACAATTTGACATCGGATTGATGTTAATTGGAAAAATCGTCAGTTTGCTCATTCAAATTTTATTTATTATGTCCGCCCAATGCCTTCAGGTAATCAGAAATTGAATCTGAAGATAAATATTGGGAAGTAAAATGCCATCGGAAAATCATATCATCATTCAGTTTTCAAAATGCATGAAGAATACTAAATATCTGCGAAATTTGTGGTTCTGATACGTTTTGATTATCGATAGCTTCATTGGTTCAAAGGGTTGGCGTGCATCTCTGCTCTCCAACACGCGGTGTCCGTTTGTCATGTGCGATGCGAGCGCGCCAGAATTAATTCATGAGTCTTTTCATGAGCCAACGACATCCATGCGGAATGCAGATCCATGCAGCTAAGTTCAATGTTTTTAAAGGGAGACTTGCAGGCTCATGGCAAGTTCATATGAACAGTGATAGAATGATCAGGGAAACACATTCAGTGAAAGTTTAACTATTTGGGTGCTGCTGGGCTAAAATCCAGGCATATTAAAGGTAAATGACATGATTGGGGGTAGTCCTCAATTTGGGGTAAAAACTATTCTAGAATTAAACAAACTGTGCAAGGATTTTACTGTGAAATATTTGTACTCAAAAGTTGACTCATTTGTGACAGACAAATTTGTTGTGTAGCTTTGTATGGGATTATTTTCTCTTGGGGCATAAGAGGAATAATGTGCTGGTATGTGTATGCATGATTCTCAAAGCAAATGCAAGATACACTGTACATGTAAATCTTTCCAGCCAGGAGATACACTCCAGCTAGTGTATACGTGGACTGGTATATCTTTCAACCAAATAGGTTCAAGAGGCATTTTTATTTCTCCCAATCATGTCACTGCACTTGAACCAGAAACTGGATTGTTTTGTAAAACTGAAATACGTGTATAACCTTTCAGAAATGTACGATTTTCTCTAAAAATGTCATCAAGACAAGACCTCTTAAATAATTTTGTTAGTTCAATGTGCCTTTATTTTATGGAAAAAAAGTCATCTGTAGTCATTTCAGTGAAGTTTATCTTTAGAATTAAGAGTTACAATATGAAACTGGTCTTCTTGGGTAACCAGTGTGCCGTCAATAAGGTTACACGTGGGTGAGCCGTTGTGCTGTCAGCCCATAAAGTGTTGAGAAAAATCGGACAAATTTAAGAATTGATGAATTTTTGACAATTCCAAAGATCATTACAAAATTGTCAAGATGTAGGGTTATGGTTAGGGTTAGGGCTCACATTTACTGTTTACCATTTACCATTTGTTTTGATCACAAAGTATCACTAAATATATATTTTGAATTCTTGACTGTTCATCAAATGTAGATATATGTGTACACTGTAAGTCTAAACATACATGTACATGTACAGTGTACAAGTATATGAAGTACAGAAATGAAGAAAATGTGTCTTCCGAGGAAATAAAAATTCAGTATCATTTCATCCTACAACAAATGGAAAGTTGCTCATACATTGCATTGTTTCTAATGATCGTAAGAATTAAAAGATAGTAATAACCGTATTAATATTTGCCTGATGGTTTTAAACTTCCACTGATGTGTTTCTTTCATTATTGTAAAAGTGGAATTTTTTTGTGCTTGTAGAATTTGGTGACATTTTGCGTGTTTCTAATTTTGCAACTCCGAAACTACAGAGCGACACAACCACAAGCGGCACAACGATGCCTCTGCAGCCAGCCACACATGTACATGTACACCTAGTTCAAATATGAAAGACAGTTGAAAGGGTGCAAACATCAGTTGATTAGCTTTGCAAAAAAAAAAAAAATGTGTTTTTATTTTTGCGCTATCATCGGCATGTGTGAAAATTTCCACACTGCGAAATATTTCACTTTTACAGTAATGTTTCGATTCAAAGTAACTTACTATTAGCTGTGAATTCCCCTTTAATGAAACCCGACCATGTGATGGGGATATGAGGGGAAACCGAGCATCATCGCACGGTGACCTTTAAGACGATGCATCTGTCATATATTAGAATTATGACGGTGCGCCGAATCCGCCGCCATCGATTCGTACGTGCAGGTGTTGCACGTGATGACTCGACCCAATCACAACCCCCAAACTGAAAAATAGAAAAATGACTCTTTCGCATTATTTAATAAAAGAATAATTTTCTTCGTGATTTACATGTTATAAAAGAACCCATTGCAGGATCGGGTTGAAAATCAATTGTCATTAGAGAACCCTTGTGTGCAGGGAAAACACAGGTTCTGTTTCAACAAATCATTGGCTCTGCTTAAAGTGGACTTCAAGTAACCATACGGTGTGGACTCTGTTTTTGAGAAAATCAACTTTAAAGGTTTTAACTCATTTTTTATCCATTTAAGTGACAGCTTACAATTTTGTGTGATATTTAATCTTGTGTATACATCTCCAAGGTAATTTTCAAAAAAATTATACACATTCAATATTTGAGAGATTTTCTGCACATGCGGCATTTTCTCCCACCATTACACCAATGGTGATTTTTGTGATGATGTCTATTTCACCCATATGATAACATCATGCACTGCTATTGCATATTGAATTACACACTTTAAGAGGAAACCCTAGGGGTTCGGGTTGGGGGTGGTGGAGGGGAACAATGTTTCATACAGTATACTGTGTACATTGTGTGTGTGTGTATGTGTGTGTGTGTGAGTGTTTAGGTGTACTATGTGTGTATGTCTGTGTATTTATGTATGTACATGTGTGTGTGTGTGTTGTTTTTGTTTCTTTGTGTCTTTGTTTGAAAAGACATAATGCAAAATGGCCTTATGAATGTCCCCCTGTGTTTTATCGGAGGCCGACCTCAAGGCCAATATTTGGTGGCCGTGGTCTCGGTCTTGGTCCCATGTCACTAGTACAAACCCTATGAAAATGTTCTATTTTGTGATGGCCTTGGTATCAGAACCTGTAGTCACAGGTACATGTAAAACACCGGTGTCCACAGCACTGGTTTCCACACGTGTTGTCCTCAAACCGCATTGTAGTGAAACAAAGCAAGTCTGGAAACATACAGTGTGTCTAAAAAATAATTGTGCAAGTCAAAAGCGCCCTCTTCGGCAATTATGAAAATACTCTTGTGACATGATGCTTACATCAACGTCAAGGGCAAAGTCTTAGCTTTCAAATGCCATTCATTCTGTTCAATTTGCTTGTTTTAATCTCAAGATTAAACAACAAATGGATGGAATCACAATTGGGTCACTTTTATAAGGACTGTAGTAAAAGTGTCACAATTGTGATTTTACCCTTTCTTATTTAAATTAACATATCTCAAGATTAAGAAAAGCGAATTGAACAAAACTAACAGTATTTGAAAGCTAAGGTTATGCACTTAACTTTAATGTACATGTAAGCATCATGTCACAAGAGTATTTTCTAATTGCCAAAGAGGGCGGTTTTCACTTACACAATCTTTTTTGAGACACACTGTACATGTAGACACATTTCTCGAAGGAAATATGTACATCATTAGGGAATGCTAGGGTGGGGAAGGTATGTCATACAGTACATGTATGCCATTTCTAACAGCGAAGCATTCTCATCTATGTACACAAATAAACCTCACTGGAATGTGTAGGCGTGGTAATGTTCTAGTGGTGACAGAAAAGGGAAAATCTGGGAACTTGATGACTGAGACAACCCACATTAAAGATGTTGAATGTTGATAAAGTCATGTTCTTGATTAACTCTCTACTTGTTGTATACATGCCACTTATCAACTACAACACCTAACCACCACCTACAAGTTTATTTATTACTGTATAATACATTTCATTTTCTATGTGGAGCTTACTTGAGAAGATTGTTTAAACAAATTGAATATGCTGCATGTTATTGTTGAATACATGCAATTAAAGCATTAGATTTTGAGTATAAATTTTTGTCTTTACCAACCCATATTAGAAAAAGAAAATCAAACAACTGGTGTCCGTATGAGTTTCATATCTGGCAGGTTAAGAGTTAATATGCACCATCAGGAAAGTTCAGGAAAAAATGGAGTAAAAGCAGTTCAGATGACCATTAGAATATTGTAATACTAGTGTAATTCCATTAGAGCACAAAATCAGTGTGTCATTTTAGTAGAAATGTACATGTATAGGCCTAAAATGTGGTTTTTAGTAATCATGGTTGCTTAGCTTTGTTTTCAAAACAGATTGTCCACAATGTAAATTATGTGTACAGACAAACAGGTGTCTGAGATAACTTTGTAATGAGAGATCATTTAATCTAACTGGGATATAAATTTTTATCAGTTTGACAGCTTATTAAGAATTTACTAAACCTCTAAAAATGGCAATGTGATGTTGCGGTCGGGTGGGGGAGGGGGGGGTTGGAGAAGTGGAGTATACAGTATTTTAGGAATGAAAGTGTTGTTCACAAACATTCTTTACCAGTTGATTTGAAAACATTCATTCTCCCAAACTTAGAATGCAAAAGCGAAAAATAAATGGGGTAAATTTCCTTTAATATTACCTTTCTCAGGCGCGCAGGTCCCGAGTAGGAAACCTATCTTTCGGCACGTGTGTTTCAGAAGAGGCCCGCGGAGGATCGCTTGCCGAATATTTATTAGAAAATTCTCAAACAGAGATCTCTCATCAGAGGTTTAATGGCGATCAAGTGTCTTGCGGTTTCTGGCTCAGAATTCGAAATGTGCCTGGGACAGCGGCGATGGCGGGCGACAAAAAAAGAAAAAGGGTGCAAAAAAGTGAGATGAAGTGATGAGGAAATAGAAGAATCAAAGACGGGAATAAAACGAGAGTGGGAGGGAAAGAAAAACTTCTCAAAAGGATGTTTACCTTGCAGTCGATGTATGTGTTTTGATGTATGAGAGGTTAAATGTATTAGCTCGAGGCAGCAGGAATTATGTTTTCATGACAGTTATTTCTTTTCGGACAGATTTGTTAAAGGTTAGTAACATGATTGGGAACTCTTGAAAATGCCTCAAGAACCAAATGAGTTGGAATATACATGTATACCAACTCTACACCAGCTGGAGTGGATCTCCCAGCTGAAAGGATTTGTCTCTTATTTTTTTTTATTTAAGGAGAGTCAAGCATGAACATACCATTCTTTTAATTCTTTCAGGGCATGATAAAAATAGGACCCATAGAGAGCCACAAAGCAGGTTTAGCTATTTTAGAATGAGTCAACGTTTAACTACAAGATTTTCACAAGATAATCCTTGCATACATGTAGTTTACTTGATTCTAGAGTAGTTTCAGCCCAAGTTGAGGACTACCCCCAATTATGTCATTTACCTTCATGTACATTAGTGTAGCAGTTGTGTTGTGAAATATTTTGAAAATTAGTCATGTGCAGTTGAAGCAAAAATTTAATATTGTTGCATTTTAACTCATGTGATGAAATTAGGGGGAGGGGCTTACCCCACCTTTCCTGACCATGTAAATGAAATCACCTCAGTTGTCTTGAGTTACACTACACTTGCCTGTACGTCGACATAAGTTATGTACCTGGATTGTAATTAGAGTTAGCATGTATCATTTTGAGCGTTAAAACATTCTAAAACTGCTCAAATGGGGTATGTTAATCTCCATGGGACTCGATGGCCAAAAATTGCCTAAAAATGTCAAAAATTATCTTCAGTAGATCTAGACATACTGTGGTACAAGAAAAAGTTTTTGCATGTGATCGAAAATCAAATTTGTTTGGAGCAGGTCTTCTTTCTTTCTTTCTCCTTTTTCTTTTCTTCATCTTCTACTTTATTTTCTTCTTCTTGGTGGGGGGGGGGGGGGGCGACAACATTTCACCACAGTGTAAAGGAAATCACCTTGGTTGTCTGATTTGCACTACACCTGTTGCTCTTGCAACCTGTAGGCTGTACAATGAGTTATCTGGATGTTAAAAGAGTTAGCGTGCATCATATTGAGGCTGTGAGATGTTCTGAACCTGTTCAAGTGGGGCATGTTATCCTCGTTGACGATTGATGGCCAAAAATTGCGTAATTTGTCAAATCATCTTCAGTAGATCTGGACGTAGTATAAGACAAAAATCTTTTATAATAGTATGTCTATTTTGGAACAGGTACTCTTCTTCTTCTTTTCCTCCTCCTCCTCCTCCTTCTTCTTCTTCTTCTTCTTCTTCTTCTCTTCTTCGTCTTCTTCTTCTTTCTTCTTCTTCTTCTTATCAATCTCTCTTCTTGATTCTCATTCTCATTCTTCATCTTCTTCTCATTCTTCATCTTCTTCTTCTTCTTCTTCTTTTCCTCCTCCTCCACCTTCTTCTAATTCTTCTTCTTCTTCTACTTATCAATCTTCTCATTCTCATTCTTCTTCATCTTCTTCTTCTTCTTCTTCTTCTTCTTCTTCTTCTTCTTCTTTTCCTCCTCCTCCTTCTTCTCCTAATTCTTCTTCTTCTACTTATCAATCTTCTCATTCTCATTCTTCTTCTTCTTCTTCTTCTTCTTCTTTTCCTCCTCCTCCTTCTTCTAATTCTTCTTCTTCTACTTATCATTCTTCTCATTCTCATTCTCATTCTTCATCTTCTTCTTCTTCTTCTTCTTCTTCTTCTTCTTCTTCTTCTTCTTCTTCTCATTCTTCTTCTTTTTCTCCTTCCTTATTTCATGATAATAATTGTAATCATAATTGCATACCTGCCAACTATTCCTATTAAATAGAAACACTCATATATTTGGGAAAAGAAAAGAGCCACTTCATCCATTTGTTTCTATTATTGTACAAATTTGTTTGTAGTAATTTATGGGAAATTCAGGAATGTTTGTATATTTTCAAATTTCGTAAGAATTGCTTTCATTTGTAGGCTTTCAGGATTGGCATGTATATGGAATCATAATCGCAATCATTATGTTATTGATTCATGACAAAAGTCATTGATAATTTGTAAAGTTTTTGTTGTTAATAATTAATTACTTTAGAATCATTAGAATCATTTTAGAACCAATGAACTATAGTATATGTTCAACATCTTTTCCCAATTTCTGTTTTTTTCAAATCCTTGTTTAGGCTGTTTCTTTAATGCCTTACATGTGCAAGTGCTCTGGGATACATGTCAATGTGTAGATTTTTCTGTTTTGATGTACACACAGGTCATCAAATTACAAGGTTTGCGTGTCCTTTTACAATTTTCCCCGAGTCTAAATTTCTGGGAAAGATGACAAATCATCAGGTTTTGTATAGTGAAAATGTATACCAACACAGGTCTGTAACGTGATACAATAATGACAGTAGTATGTGGGTAGGTACAGCGTAGCCTAAGTGAATAATGATTGAGCCACGTAACCAGGAATAGAAAGTAAGCTAAAACAGAGGTTGAAACAACCAAAACCCACTCAGTGTAATAATTTATCACGGGGGCACAAGAGTGTGATGCTGTGTTGCATGTGTATGCATGTTAGGGCGACATGTTAGATTTAATCAGTGTCGTTTCCCGGTATCTTGACGCATGGCGGCGTCTGGATCGGGGGAACTAATCTCCTCACTGACGGATTCGCTTTCAGTGTTCCTTTACGCAACGTTTTTTAAATCGTCGGGGGCGTCTTCATGACCGCAAGTGTACACGTACATTAAACAAAGTCTGACGGAGAGAGGGATTTGGGCATGCGAGATCTTACGATTGTTGCACATATTGAAGTAAAAAAATAGCAGTGTACTGATTTGTCCTAAGTCGGTTGGATGACATTTATAATCTTCTTTCATTTGTCCCATTCTTTTTGTGTTCTTATTCGTGTTCACTTAAAGAAATGATCTGTTTTGCTTCAGTCCTTTCTGAAAGAAAGCATGTACTTTAATAAAAGTACCTGTTCAAAATCTAATTTGCACTATGCTGTCTTATGAAGCGCAAGTATAGTTTTAGTCGAAAATGTAACTTTTTTTATCAATCTTTCACGCGTATTCTTTTGGCACCCCAGACATCAGAAAACAATATCAAGCCAACCAAACTGTTTAATACTGATGTATTTTGTTTTTTAAACCATAGGTTCATATACATGTTGTTATTATTACCTGCTGTGAGATTTTGGAGATAACCCCCTCCCCCTCGACATTTTAAAGACATTGTATAACAATGTTTCCAGTTTCAAAAATCTGAGCTACATGATTCCTCATGCTACCAGTGTCTCAGATACGGTCTAAAAATGGAGCCCTGAAAAAATTGCAGTTTTAAACGATTATTAAGTGCTTTAAAAAAGTAAAAATCATTGACAGACCATTCCAGCTTTCCCCGTAGACTGCTGTGTTGCAGAATTTCCTATCGGCTGAGAATAATTAATGTGCCAATTTGTATCTGCACATATTGTACTATTGACAGCATAACTGTCAGAACTTTTGTGTTCTAGGGTGTTTATTTGTCCATTCAAACACTGTCAGATATGTCAGATAGCAAAGTTCGACAATTTTTTAAACGGGTCTTCCACAGTGTTATGTAACCGTGTCTTTAAATTGTGAGTAATTTCTCTGAAATCGATGAGTGCCAGAACGTGCAATTTGTAGGGCATTGATACTTGTAGATTATTTAGGTGTATCTAAAATAAACAAATAGAGACAAATTCATTTTTCACCATTTACCAAAACTGTGTTTGAGCTTGGAAGGAAAACATTTGTGTAATGCACTATTCCACATACAGTAGAGCTGGGATTTTTTATCTAAACCTCATTCGATTATCGTGGAAAAAAACATCGTCTTTAACACGATTTATCACCCGAGTTGAAAAACAAATTTGTGATGAATCTATTATAGGCTTAAATTGCTGGTGAGCCCTGTAGGACTGTTATCAAAGCGTAACCAAAAAAATGTTGCTTTCTGTAGACCCTCTTGTAACTAGATCAGAAGATTCATGGTGCCGATTTTTGTCTCGCCTGCGTAGCGGAGCGAGACATAGGTATCACTATTTCTGGTGTAGGTGTCGGCGGTGTCGGCGTCAACAATTGTGTTGTACATACAATAACTTTCTATAGCTTGGAGGTGGGATCACCAAATTCATACCATAGGTCCATCTCTTGAAGGCACAGGTCAAGTTCGAAGATGAGTCGAATTTGAATAAGGTCAAAGGTCAAAGGTCAATGAACTTTCCATGACTAGCACTGTGCTATGTTGTACAGTTGTACACACAATAACTTTCTATAGCTTTGAGGTGGGATCACCAAATTCATACCATAGGTC
>JZLH01S0499096.1:18224-29147 GCA_001188425.1 Eucidaris tribuloides
AATTCTTTCGACTAATTGACACTATAAATATTCAATTACAAACACATTGTGTTTGTCCTCTTTTCCCCTCAATAGAACAATTACAACAAACTTGATAGCAAATAATCATCATAATGTTATGATAAATACTCTTTTCCATATAATTCTTCTTCCTTCAAAACGGAGAAACACCACCTTTCATCCTCCCATCTGTTCAACATGAAAGTTAATTTACACATGTCTACATGGATACATGCTTTCTACTACATTATCATAAGCAGGAAGAGTATGCCTAATACTAGTCTGAATTTCAGACCCCCCTGCGAAGCAGGGGCCATCCGCGGAGCGGATGACAAGTTTGGCTGTTGATTCCAGAATAATGGTCTGGCAGTCAGTCTAGCCTAATACAAGGATCTGGGCCGCAGTCGCCAGATAAAGGTAGATAGCAGTGTCACATAATATCCTATCAGACTGAGGGTCTGTTACGTTGGAACAACATGTTGTCATCAATACATCCAATACAGGCTACCTGCTCCCAGGTGAAAAGCACAAACACACACACATACACACACACACTAAACATACACCACACACACACACACACACACACAACACACACACACATACACACACACACACTACACACACACACACACACAACACACACACAGACACACACACACACACACAACACACACACAAACATACACACAGGAACAGACACACAGACATACATACTCACACACACTCACACACACACTCACACACAGACACACACACAGACACACACACACCAGAAACACACACATAGACACACACACATAGACACACACATAGCACACACATAGACACACACATACACACACACATGGACAAACCACAGACAAACACATAGACACACACATATATACACACATACACAGACACACATTATATACGCACACACACACACACACACACACACACACACACACACACACACACACACACACACACACACACACCATACACACACAACAAAACACACACACACAGAGTCACACTAAAACTAAAGAGAAACTGCCAGACATCCCAGACTTTGTATTTTTACCATCATTTTAACAAATCCTAGCTACAAGAAGTTGGTCGGATTCTCTTCCATTCAGAAGCCTCTTCAGGACTTCCTGATTAACTGAAAGAAATCTAAACAGATTTATTGTTGCACAGAACTTGGACTCTTGTGTTGCGTTAAATGGCTTTGAATGAATCAATTCTTGTGTAAACATATCAAATCTGCAATGAATCAGCGTCTGTAGTGTTCCAACAAAAGTTTGGCTATAATTTAATACAAGAATCATTATCTACATCGCAAGAATGATTTTGACAAAAAGTCAACCAGTTGAAGTCGTACTTTGTTTGGCATATGAATATATTATTTCAGTAGGGGCCTAATTATAAAGCATACATTCATATGATTAAAGACTGCTGCTCATTCATAGCAGATAAGGAGCTGATGAAGCAGACAGTATCATAAATTATGTATGAAGTTCAATTCTATTTTGTGGTCGTTTGAGTGGCCACTGGAGATTTCTGATTTTATTTTTGACAGGACAAGAGCTCCTGGGTGATTAAAAAGTACTTGCCGAGTATATTATTAGCAAAATGGAAGTTGAGATGAGAGTTTTTAAATACAAGTTCACCCTATGTGTAGCAAATGAATTAACTGTGTGCTGCTTTTTATTTTGCAGTTCTGTAATCAGTGTGAATTTTTTGACTACTGGTAATTCTAAACCTGCAATAATTTTCACTTCTTACTATGCCTATATGCACAGTAGAAAAAAAAAATACAGCTCAGATTTTTGAAAATTTGAAAACCTTGTTGAATGGTACCTTTACGTTGGTGGTGACCAGTGCTGGGTCCAGCTTTACTGCTGACCAGTGCAATGTGCCAAAACACACACATTCTTCCAAGTCAATAACCCATTCAGGTTATCAAAATTGACAATAGTACATGAGATCGCTCTGTAAATAAAGAAGGGGGCACACAGATGACGCCATATATTGGAATAAACACTGGGCCTGTTCACACTGTGAATTACATAAGAATGCTACATCTGGGGAAAGTTTTATTGAAAAGTTTAAAAACTGCAGGAGGACTGTTTAAGTCATGAAGCCATGTCACAATAAACTAGTCTATGCAAATACACTGTATAGTCTGAAAAACATACATGTGATGATCATGTCATATATAAAAGTTATATAGTGGCCAATGTTATAGTTTCAATACTGACAAATGTTCTCAAATGAAATTTTTTTCAACACTGTACGAGTATATCTGTTTTTTTTTCACAATTTTAAGATTTAGACATGCAAAACAGATCCACTAATGTAATTGTTCGATCTTACAATATTGACTCCACTCTCGCTAGACAACCCTTGATTTGAAAGGAGTTTTTACAGTTGATGGATATAATACTTATTCTAATGGATTGTCCTCTAGCGGTATGAAACTTTTCGCACAAGTACAAGTGTGCAGTGTCCTTGGTAGTGTATTTAATAGACTGCTATTTTCACTTTCACTGCGAGCAAAGTGAGTCTAGTCTAAGTTTCAAGACTCATAATTATCTAAATTTCCACACTACTTTGAAATTGGGATTAATTAGGGTCAGAAAAAAGACGAACTCTTTGGTCACACAAACACTGATGGTAGGCATCATGCAAATGTGAAAGGGGCTAGTTCTCAATAAAACCACCACAAACAATGTTCTCTTCTCAAAATCGAAATAGAAAAGGACTGGATATAGTGCCATTCTTTACTCAAGCAACTGGGTGGTCCATGGGATTTGAATGTGGCACATTATCTCACCTTCAGTCATTATGGGCATCAATGGGGGGGGGGGAGAGAGAAGGGGAAATTGGAACCATGTACTGTTAAATGTAAATGACTTGATTGGGGGTAATCCTCAACTTGGGTAAAACTATTCTAGAATCAAGTAGACTATGCAAGGATTTTACTTTGAAAATTTTGTAAATCAAAAGTTGACTAATTTTATAAATACTACCATCAGTATGCCTTGTGACAGACAATTTTTTATGTAGCTTTCTAAGAGAATAATTTCTCTTGGGGCATGAGAGAAATTCAGATCTGATATGTTGTGTTCATGCTTGATTCTCCATAAAGGTAAATGACATGATTAGGGGTAGTCCTCAACTTGGGGTAAAAACTATTGTACAATCAAGTAAACTATGCAGGGCTTCTACTGTGAAAATTTGATAGTCAGAAGTTGGCTCATTTTAAAATAATGTCCATCAGTATGCCTTGTAACAGACAAATTTGTAGTCTTCTATGGGGATTAAATCTATCGTGCCCCAATAAAATTAAAATACTCCTATGTTTATGCTTGATTCTCCTTTAGTAAACAAATTACAGACAAATCCTCCCAGGTGGGAGATCCACTCCAGCTGGTGTACATTTGGTTCTAACTTTAGGCATTTTTATTTCTCCCAATCGTGTCACTGAGCTTTAAACAAATTCAAGACAAATCCTTCCAGCCAGGACATACATTCTAGCTGGTGTATAGACTGGTACATCTTTCAACCAGTTTGGTTCGAGAGGCATTTCTTTTATTCCTCCTTATCATGCCACTGGCCTTTAACACACCATGAAGAAAAGTCACATTCACACATACTTGCCATCACGCACATTGCAGTATACATAAAAATGTCCATGATTGATGTACACAGTCAAACGAAAAGTGACCAAGGGCTGTAATTTCGGGAATTGACCAAAGAATTCAACCCTGTGAAAAGTGATGTTATTTGACCATTCACGTGGCCCTACATGTGACTTGCAATTTGGTGAAGTTTGGTCAAATTCCTGGGAATTATAAATATATGATATGGCCATGACACCTTAGTGAAAAAATCAAGTTGTTGGCTTTATGCCCAGGACACCACACTGTGTTTACAAAAATAACAGTAATTGGTCTCTCAAAACAAGGACAAGAATGAAGGTTTCGGCTCAAAATTAGGAATGTGATTTATTGGACTACATAGGTGGAAAGCTAAATATAGCCGTCGCAAAGTGGAGCAGCATAAAACTGTTTTCTGTTGAAATTTTGACCAAGAAAATATTAAAACATATTCAGATATGTCTCAATAGTTGTAAAAAAAGAAAATAAATGTACTGGAGTAGATTACGGAGAGATGAGGCCATAGTATGCACAATCACCTGCAATAGTCTTCCAAAAATACCAACAATATACAACACAATCATCAATATCACATCAACAAAATCAGAATATTTCACCATATTGAAGTTTTTAATGATTATATCAGTCTTATCAGAAAGAAAAGAATTATTTAAAGTTTAGCATAAGAAAGTTAATTTTTGATTATCAACGTAAGGTTTGTCTCAATTTTCCTAAAACACTTGTCATTACATTTTGTACCGTTGTATGTATCACTGTGTATCATCTGTCTACAGACTAAAAAAACATAATGCCTGACATGGAAAAAAAAAGTTGGGAAGAAATGAATCTTTTCTACTGATGACAGATGAAGTAAAGCAGATAGCCAGATGCAAGTCTTGAATCATTCATAAGTCAATAAATCATTTTGGCAATAACTGTATGTTATATTCTAATGTAAATATGCATCTTTTACAATGTAATTTAAGATTAAAGGACTCACCTTAACTAAGAAATCCAGCGACTGTACGTAGAACTTTTCCGTTTCAAGAAATGTTGACAAGATGTGAGGCTTGATATCCTGTAGGAAAGACATAAAGAAAATTAAATGATGAAGATTCAGGAATATTTCTAATTATTTTTGTGTTATATCAACTTTTCTGTGAAATCCTAATTTCAAATCAATAGTACACGAATGTAAAGTGTACATGCATATACACACACAAAATATCTTGAATGTCTTTGCCTAACCACTCTACACAGAAAAATCATAGAAACAGTAAAGTCTGAACATACACATTGAGTATAATGTTTCTTTAGAGAAAATTAAAATTAAAATGTAGTAACATTTTGTTTGCAAAACAAATGGGACAGTTGCTAATATTAAACAATAGCATGTTGCCAATTTGTAATTGTATAATAATTTTCAAAAATTGTCAGAAATTCACAACTTATATTTATATTTGCTTGATTTTTTCCCCTCAAAATTCACTGACGTATTTGCATGAATTTTCTGCCTCTGTTCGAAGCAGCCTGCCTTCAGCTCGGAATGCCCCTTTAAAGCCTGTGTGTTATGATCACAGCCACAAGGATGTCGACTGTGAGAGGATGCCATTAGGTTTTAAGGTAATATGATCCATATATTAGACTTAATTCTTTCTGATTTTCTGACAGAGACAGAATCTGTAGAGACAGGAAAGGAGGGGGGGGGGAGATAAGTTAGCACAATGTGTCAGGCTTAGACTATATTTGAGCTGGCAATACCCACACACAGTCATTTTCTCATAAAGACTGACTGACAGACAAACACACACATACCACACACACACACACAGACACACACACACACAGACACACACACATACACACAGACACACACAGACACAGACACACACACACAGACACACACACACACACACACACACACACACACACACACACACACACACACACACACACACACACACACACACACACACACACACACACACACACACACACACACACACACACACACACACACACACACACACACACACACACACACACACACACACACACACACACACACACACACACACACACACACACACACACACACACACACACACACACACACACACAATGGTAGCAATTTCCCTCCTTAACCCAGTGAAGATGATTTAATTTCAATAAAATATATGCATTATCCATAGACCCCAGCCTAAAATATCTCATTCTCTGTCTCCAATGGGTTAATTTTTAGTCAACTCCACACAAATCGTACAAAATTTTGCAAGACACCAATGACGCACATTCTTGATGACATTATTCCCTCAGAAGTGACTCACTTGTTTACTGTAATTTGTTTTCCAACATTTAATCTTCACATTCTAAGAACATGTAGGATGTCATCGCTTTTAACTGTGAATGACAGAAAGCGTGTTCCAGAAATTGTTGCTTTTTTTGACAAAAACCCGGCATTTAACATCTAAATGTTGAGGATTTTTGTACCAAATCGGGCACTCCATGAAAAGAGAGATTAAACGTCAATGCCCTCCACCTCAAATACTGTTGAATGTAGAAGTCAGCGATTAAACTAAAGACGTCTTTAGCTTTGATTCTTCACGATGTTCAGACAGGTCAATCCTCTTATAAGCCTAAATACGAGGAAGCTGTTTAAAGGACAAGCAATGACATGACCGGAACTCGGTCAAAGAGTCACCAATGAGTGCACTCATGAGTTTGAAACTTTACCAGCACCATATGCGTATTCACTATTCAGGATGGTGTTTTAGGGTGTTCAAACACCCCCTTTTGCAAAGGGGAAGTGTTCACACCCCTCTAACACACCTTAATACGCCCTTTTCTTTCAAAGGGAGAGTGTTATAAACCCCTGTTACAAATGGAATAAATGTTTTAGGGTAATAAGAATGGCAAGATTTTGGAAATATTTGGCCATGGAAAAAATTTGGAGATTAAAAAGTTTATACCCCCCCCCCCCCACCCTTTAAAAAAAATGTTTTCACTCACTATTTGGCTGGGGAAATTTACCGGTATACATATAAAAAATCTTGTTAGTTTGAACATAGAATAGGGACATAAAAAAAAAATGTTTTTTTCCAGGGTAAATAAAAATTAATATATTTAAATGTGTCATTAGGGCAAAACACAGTATTAGAAACCTGACATTAATGAGTTGTAGACTAATTACGAGACATTTCATGCTGGAGTCTATGGAGAACACAAGTTATCGTGAAATTCAATTGTCTCGAACGGGTTAAGGGAAAATGATGATGAATTTGACATGAAACAATATAAGGCAAACATCAGAATTCACCTTCATTTGCACAGAATTTTAAGTTTCTGTACAAGACAAATGGAGGGTTACTCTGCTCGAATAGAACAATGCAATGTCGCCAATTTATAAGGATCAAAAGAATTTTCATAAATTTATAACTTCATTGAAATTACACCATGTTTTTTTCCCCTAAAATTTTCACTGAAGTGTTTCCCTGAATTTTCCGCTTTGCATTCAATCAGAGCAACTCGCTATCAACCCCGGAATTCTTTGATCTACTGCCCTTGCATGTCTTAACTACGTTTTCTGTAATTGTAAGTAGTTGCGTGTGTGTGTGTCCTGAATAGTACCGCATGCCAAGCACAATTTACAGGATATTTCTCTCGCTTTGCCACTGCAGAAGTGCACACACTTCAGAGTTTTATCTCATTTCCTGGCCTTTATCTCATGCATACTTTTTGCTCAAGCTGTAGCGTATCTGGGATGAGCTGAGGGAGGGGGAGGAGGAGGGAAGCAAGCTCAGTGAGTGAGGGGGATCAGGTGTAGGATTTTTTGCATTTCAAAGTTTGTAATGGTGCAATTTGGTGCATATCTGTGATATATTTTATCGACTTGAAAATGTCTTACAATTTTTCTGAAAGGTACAAATCTAGCGTAGATATGGAATAGAGCGAGAGGCCAATGGCTTATTGCTAATCTCTCCACTGTTTCCATATTGTGTGTGTTCGTCATCCCAATTTGTTATCGTACAATAATGACTGTGATTTTATACTTTGTTTAGCTTTTATTGGAAATTTGTGGAAATAGAACTTGAACTTGAACTTGAAAATATATGCTGTAGGTAACTTAAATCAACATTATCAGTCAACAGTCGATCAATCACTTTTTATTTCCAAAATAGTCCCGTATTTGGAAGAAAATTTAGAAAAACTGCTAGATTTGGAGATATTTGGCTAGCCTTGAATAAATGTGATAAAACTTGGTATTAGATTGTAAACACATTATAACCTTGAAACGTAAGTTAACTACACTGCATGTACAATTTTATCTGTCTTGCCCCTAAAATACAATAGACACATTATTTACAATACCGGTAAACTCTTAATTTATAAGTATTATGTCCAAGGTTCCCAATTCCTTTTCAAGATTTTTTTTTCTTCTGTCAGGGGGCAGATTGCCCCTTTGCCCCCCTCACCCAATACTTCCGCGGGTTCAAGTCACTCCTGAATATCAAGCTTCGCTCATTTTCAACCACCGAAACATGGCAGTGCGCTGTTTACCGACGACCGACGATAAGTCAGTGACATTTACTGGCGCACACAGCGAGTGGGCTTGCGACTGATCCGACCGGCTGTAATTAGAATTCGGTGTTTAGACCAACTCAAGTCTCCAATTATCCGCACAAATTGGTCGAGTATTGCTGTATTGTATAGATAAACCCGGCCAGGAATAGGAAACATTTATCTAGGCACGACCGGGGACATGGAGATTTATTTTTATACACCCACAATGAGATCAATTTGACAGAATCAAGTTCACTGTTACTTTATTTAGGGGGCTGATGTCACAGGGGATTGTGTGTGTGCTTATATTTTTTTTATTTCTGGCTGTGTGTCAACGATTTCGTTTGAAAGAGAAATTCATAGATCTCAGCCTAGTAGACACCCCCACAACTGATAGACTTACTTAAAGTTATATTAGACTTAAGTTGTCATCCTTAAGTTTGATTCAAATGCTTGACCTATACTCAAACCAAATGTCTTTTTTCCTTCCTTTTTTATCGTGTGAAAAGTTTAGCGTAACTACATAACAGTAGTCTCTGATTATTTAACAACTCTTTGGGACTACGAAGATTACTTTGCAATATCAAAATTTTGTTTTTGCAAGGTTGCAAATACAATACAATACAAAGAAAATTTTAACTTTGAGACCAAGAAAATTTCTTTGTTATAACAAGATTTTGTTTCTTTATAACAAGAGTCTACTGTACCTGTATGTTTTACTTGGTGCATCAATGACTAATGAGGCATGAAGGATGGGGTTACAATGACTCATTTTTTTCTGAACGTTGTTCTATGACAGTATCATGCCACTTGAAAACATATTGGGTATGTTAGCCTGCCTGGCTAGATCTAGCCACTTTCAAAGGAAGAAATGCTTTTGGTAAATACTTGTATTTTTGCTCCAGCCAACTGTATATACCGAATGAGATCATAGGGAGCTCACAATGGTCAAGGAAATAGAAAATGCACACAAAAATCATGAATTACAGATGAAAACTACTAAACTATTTATGCCTAAGCACTATTCTGACATAATCTATCAAAAACAAGTACTTCTGATCGTCATAAATATCTTAAATTTGTCAGGAAGTGTTTAAAAATTGTATGGTTTCCAAAACTGTTCACAGTGTACAAGGCTGGTTGAAGCTTGCAACATTTCCTTTCGGTATGTTTGCAGTTGTTATGCTTACTTAGAGAAAATAGTCACCTTGATTTTAAAACTAAGAAACACGTTCGAATATTTCAAATATCAAAACCCATCTTCAGCCCTCTCTGTAAAGTTGGTGGCAATGAACAAACAAATTTCATACACATTTCAAACAACTTAGGACAAAATCAATATGTGTTTCCATGTTACATTTTTATCCAAATAGCTGGTCAACAATCATTTCTTTTAAAAAATAGATTATCACTAGCTTCTGGAAATGTGTATACATTTATTTTTATTTTTTTTTATTACTGGAAAAAGCATATGAATCACTAATACATTCTTAGTGATCCAGTGACCCATAGATGCACTATAAAATGGACCTACCTACCAAGTACCTTGAAATCGAGTTAGACTTCTTGGAGTTCTAAACACAAGGTTACGCGACACAAAAGCCCGAACATTTCAATGAGATCAGGACACTCGTTTGCATTGTACGGCCCCTGATGAATTGCTCTGCGTGCTATTAAAGGGCCGAGCTCTGAATATGTTTTCACGTTATGTAACATATTGTCGGGCTTGCGTCTTGATAATGTGGTTAGTTTCTTAAGATTTGGATTAATGCTCCCTGAATCGTAGTCTCTAACAATACTGCTCAGCAAACCAATCTAATAATGTTAGCTGCATAAACTGTCCGTCTTTGGCGAAACCCGCCAAGCGCCGCCGTTGCGGGATTTCACCGAACACGCGACGCCTGCTTTTCACACAACATTCGCTGGCATTGTCCGAAATACTTGGCACACATACACATACCCCTACTATAACTTGGCACACATACAAGTCATTTAAGTACCTTCAGTTCCTTAAATAAGATAAGAACGATCTGTGAGATATACAGGACCCTAATTCGTGCATTTATGAAATCAACATGAAATCCTAAATATAGACTTGAATCGTGGGTTACTGCACTTTTTGCCGAGTCCCCTGCAGTACGGCAAATTTGGACGAAAGCTTGTATACAAATGATATGTACTATGTTTATAGAATTCTCTTCAAATAGACAAAGTGTTTGTTCTCCTTGCCCTCATAAAGAAGACATTCTTATCTCCCGTTGTTTGTAGGTGTCCATATTATAGATCTAATCACATTTAACATTATTAGGTAGCTGTGGCACACATGGCACACTGCCATGAACAACAAATTTACAACTGCATTTACAACTGGGTGTGGATAATGGAGGGGGGGGGGAGGTGGGGAGGATATATCCCCCTCCCCAATGTTTGAGGTTGGGGGTGGATGTCCCGAAATGTAATTCCCTGAATATTTTCAGGTCATCAAAGGCAATAATGATAAGGGCAGTGATTAAGATGATGATGATGATGATGATGATGATGATGATGATGATGATGATGATGACGACGACGTCGACGACAAGAATGAGGATGAGGATATTTTGGGGACTAAACAAAAAGCTATCATATATAGCATTAGTAAACAGGGTTGGAAAAAAATCATGATTTTTTTGAAAGGGGTGATTTAAATCACGATTAAAATCATGATTTTCAT
>JZLH01S0499096.1:44519-58417 GCA_001188425.1 Eucidaris tribuloides
ACTGACTGTTGGTTTTCAGGAAGCAGTTTGTTCAATTCCCGCGGGTGGATAACTGACTTTCAGATTTCAGAGACTCATCCTTCATATATAGCCTAAGGTGCATGAGTGAGATTGGCATTTAAAGGCGCACTGGTATAACAATGTTTCCAGTTTAAAAAATCTGAGCTTGCATGATTCCCCATGCTACCAGTGTTCTGACACTACTATGTCTAAAAATGAGCCGCCTGAAAAAATTGCAGTTTAAAAACGATCAGTAAAGTGCTTTAAAAAAAGTTAAAAATCATTGTAGACGACCAATTCCACCTTTCCCCACCATAGACTGCTGATGTTTGCAGAATTTCCTATCGCGCCGATAAGAAATTAAGTAGCCAACTGTGAATTCTGCACATATTGTAATAGTGACCGCAAACTGTCCAAACTTTTGTGTTCCGGGTGTTTATTTGTCCATTCAAAACACTGTCAGATATGTCAGCCAATAGCAAGTTCGCAATTTTTTTAAACAATGTCTGTCCCCACTTGTTGATAATATGTGTCCTTTAAAGCACCAGAAGAGGGGAGGTGTCCAATGAGATTATCTGCCTTTTAAAAGACCCGCCCTAATATAACACTGGTGGAAGACCATTTAGAAAATTGGCCAAAATTTTGCTGATCTGAAACATATGCTGAGAGTGTTTTGAATGCGACAAATAATGACAACATAGAACTCCCCTATGAACACAAAAGATTGGACAGTTATGGCTGTCACTAGTACAATACGTGCAGATATCAAATTGGCGAACATTAATTATTCCTCCTAGCCGATCGAGAAAATTCTGTAACACAGCAATCTATTGGGGGAAAAACTGTGAAAATGGTCTCTCATGATTTTTCACTCTTTAAGGCAACTTAATATCGTTTACAACTGCAATTTTTGTCAGGTTCATTTTTAGTCGCATTATCAGAAGACACTGGTAGCATGGGGTCAATGTAGCCTCAAGATTTTTTAAACTGGAAAAATTGTTTATATCAATGCCTTAAATTATAGTCATCAGCAATTGCAATCACGTTCTGGATGTCGTGTAAAATCAAATTGAATTTTTACGGAAACAGTTTCTATGATCTCTAATGGATTATTTTTTGCCTCTGTACTGATTGTGTTTAGGTTTTTTGAATACATTGCAAAACAACTTTACCTCATGGAGTTCAGCTCTTATAAGCCATTAAAAGGCAAGGTCACCTCTGACATCAAGTTGGTTTAATACAGCAGAACAATGAAGAAACATATTAGTGAAAGTTTGGCGAAAATCCGTCAAGAATAGGCTGAGTTATGAGGCTTTCAAATTTTTAAATTTGTGAACGCACATGCGAGCAGCTCCCCACAACCATGTATGTCATGTAATATAAATTCCATAAATTTGGGCAATTTTTTAATGGTTCATGAATCAATTGAAAGGGTTTTTTTTTTCATTAGAAGCATGTATGAAATCAATGTTTCCTGATAATATATTGAATGTAGTAAGCGTAGATCATTTTCAAATTCGCTAGAGAAAACGGCACTTTTCATGGAATTATATCATTCATGACATATGGGGAGCTGCTCGCATGTGAAACGTCATAAATTCAGAAGTTTAAAAATTCCACTAATCATCTTTTATTCTTTGTGCGGTTTTCAGCCAAACTTTCATTAATATGTTCTTCACTGTTCCTGCTTTTATTAAAACGACTTGAATTGTAGGTGAACGCTTGCCTTTAAGTCACGCACCTCCTCCAGTGCTATAGGATTTGAAGCAACACAGCTGGATTCAGGGAACAAGTATGAAATACAAATATTTCTCAAACTCGCAGATAGAAAAATAACGCAAGCAACATTCTCTACTTCATACTCCCTCATTCACAGCTGGCTGTCATGGGACACTAGTAAGCTTACTAACTGTTTACGACGGTATACAGAAAAAAATGTGCAAAAACACATAAATGTAGGTCATATTTGTGCTCCAAAATATTTCCAAGTGGAAAAAGAAAGAGAGAAAGAATTGTTGTGGAATTTGTCCAGACAGACTGCTACTGGTATCCTGACGGGCCTCTCCAATGATAACCACCTCTCCTGAAAATACCCCTGATAATAGCACTTGAACAATACCAGTGATTGAACAGCTGGCGAGCTGTCCACTCAAATGGGGCATTTTAACTAAGCTGAGGCTGGATGTGTAGGGCATCAGATGTAATACGTCTACATTCAGACCCTTGATTTTTCCCTTGTTTTGATATTTTTTCTTCAGAGTAAAATTATGTTAAGACTGTGAAAGAATTAGTTTTTTGATGATGTTATATTATAACCAGGGACAGAGGCTATCAGATTCTGGCTGGCCTTGGCCTTGGATCTTGACAGAGTCATTGTCACTGCTAAGTGTACAAGTCTATAGATGCCTTTTGATGGGGAAAATATATTCGCAGCACCCTCAGGACTAGAAACGGTCAGGCCTGGATCCATCCCTGGATATTTATACGGTAAAAAGAATAAATTCAGGCTGCAACAGTATAGGTGTCCTTTCAGAGAAAGATTTTTGTTTCTTTTCATAAAAAACAGAAATAATATAGTAAATACAAGGAATGGACAGAACTACACTGTTGGCCACTAGTTTGGTGTTCATTTAGTTTTGGCTTCCAGAATTCAAGTTAATTTTAGAACTATCCGGCCTCTATTGACAGCAAAACTGTGAACAATTGGTTATCCCCTTGCTGACGCTAGGTATTGTGATTAGAATGCAACTTCGCACTATGGCAGAAGCATGATTGCATCAAGAAGAAAATAGTTTCAGGGTCTGGAACTGGAGGAGCTAGTATAATCACCTGTTAACAAAGGCTGTTTCATAGACTAATACTCTGGCTTTTTTGACAAGTTTACTGGTTTGCAAAGCAGTCCTTATCTACCTTAACCTACTTAGTAATCTTGTTAGTTAATCCATCAAATTGAAAAAGAAATTGAAAAGAAAGTAACATAGACAAATAGGCCTCAGATAAGAAACACTACCAGTCTATAGTGGACACTTGTTGCTTCTAACAGTTATCCTTTTTAAATATTTTGTGGGTTAGTAATCAAACAAAGGGTTGGAACCCCTTGATATAAAAAAATTTAAGTACCCTCTTTCGTTCTTTGTTGATGTTTGAATGAATTCACCAATTTAATTTTGTGCTACTACGCTTATCAAAAATACACTAATCGGTTAACTGTCCTGAACCAATCACTAAAATTTAATTTAAGCTCAGGCATATGTTCTCATTGAAAAAGTATAAGAACTTTTCCATCCAATTTTTTCAATAAAGTATCCCTATGCACTTCCAAACCCATTAGAAGGCATCAAAACCTACTGAAATAGTGGCAAAACTGTGGATTTCGTTTCATCTACTCTGGAAGTCAGTCAAGTTTGTTTACATGTACATGTACATTTCTAATGCAAAATGGTTAGGTCCACAACGTTTTATAATATACATTGTCCAGCAAATATTCTTCCAAAAATGAGAGTTCAAGAGTGTGTGCTTTCACGATTACAGAGTAATGAAAAGATATAAAGTGCTACAAACTAAAAAATGGCAAAATACAACAAACAAGCAAAACTTACCAATTTTACCCAATTATACTTGGCTTTTAATCCTGTTGCGTAGCGCACTTGCATAACAGTTATAACCGAGCTTTGCAATCAGTTTGAGGTTTTGAAAAACCAGGCAGGGTCTGCATCTCATGACTAAATCAGTTCAGCCCTAAAGAACACTTTTGTTACTCCTTATTCACCGGATACAAGGAGGGTCAGCTTCTAGCATGGACCACACGCTCTCCAACTACAGAGGAGGTTTTAGCAGGGTGCTGCTACGACTCTACTTGATTTTAGGGACAACTTGAGAACGAATAATAAAAAAAGAGGCACACGTACAACTTCCCATTGGGACATCTTCCCCTGAGCCCGACCGGATGTACAATCATTTCCAACAAATTTACTTTTATTAAAACCCCGTCTGCGAGGGATTCTGGAATGTACTGTGAATGTCAAAGTTGATTAATAATTATTCACATTGTATATACACAACAACAAACAATCGGCAAGTAACCATAGACGCCTTAAAACGATTAAAGATCCGGGCAGATGATCGATGCTTTTTAAACTATCATTAGACTTGATTCATGAGTGAATTTAGTCATATTGATGTAAACCCCGACCTACATTTTACTTACACTACATAGGTGATGGGGTACAGTACCTGGTATAAATATTAAAATAACCAAAAAATGTTCTTTAGACTAAGTGCTTTATTTTTCTATTATTTCGAATACCAATTAACTTAGCCAGAATTTGGGCCAGTTTTTTCGTTACCCGGTACAACGGTATTGGCTAACATTTACCACAGTTAAAAAAATTTGAGCCACATGACTCCCCATGCTACCAGTGTCTTTGATGAGGCCTAAAAATGAAGCCCTGAAAAAAATTGTATTTCAAAATGATGATTTAGTGCTAAGTGAAAATCATAAGTTGACCGGATTCACTTGCCCATTTCCTCCCATAGACTTACTGTGTGTACACGTAGGCTATTAATCATGCTTTATTCATGCATAACTTGCCATTGGCAGTGTAACTTTCCAAACTTTTGTATTGTAGGGTGTTTATTTGTCCATTTGAACACTACTATATACCTCAGATATCAAAGTTTGACAATTTTTTAATTTGAAGCTCCACAATGTTAGCCTATCACTTTAATCTTACAGCAACATTTTAAAACTCTTTTCATGCAAAATATTGTTGTTCTTTGCATAACGGTGGGAACATGCTACACTGTAAATTTTCATGGTGAAAAATTTTTGCTTAGCAACCATTGTTTACTGGTGAAATATTTGAAATCCACTGGGATTTTTTTCTATTCGTTTTTTTTTTGGGGGGGGGTACAAGAAAAAAAAAACACATTTGCAGAATTCCAAAACATCTTGGCACATCATATGAATCCAATGGGATTTCTGAAACTATGCCATTGTACCAACCTCTCCTTCAAAATACTGAGAATATAAGAGACTATGTCTTGATCTGTAGCAAAGCGACATAAAACGGTTAACTGAAACCTAACAATTCAAAACCGTTTTGGAACTTCAAGGGTCGATTAGCAGACAACCTTTTTAAACCAGCACTACTGAAGCATGTATTGCATTCCTCGCAAAATCAAATTCCACTCAGGACTCTTCAATAGCAGTATTCACTTTCACTGCCCTAGAGTGGCTATACCATGTTTGACTTTTGTTCTGCAATCACATGCGCATACTTGTTGGTCATATAGACTGTATAGACCCTCAATACCCCTCATCCTCTTCCAAGCTTCTTCAAAGCTCATACACGGCTTGAAGGAGCATTTTAGGCCATTCAGTCCGATATAAAATAAATGTACGTAACTGCTCCGAGCCGACCGTTCACCAAACACTGGAAGGATAGTAAACAGGGCTGGATAAATAGCTCAACCTTTATCTTGTGGAACGCAAAACAAGTCCCCCTGTTTCATGTTTCGTTGTATGGCGAGAGCACGTACACAGACACATCAAAGCCCCCATTCAGGCAAGTTGAGAGCTAACGCTGTCCTCCACTTGTGCTGCGATGCAACTATTTGTGCAAGCATGAATGGAATGGTTAATGGAAAACATACAGTGCACATACACACTAAATACAAAGAGACATGCTTTTCCTTCATATGCAATGCATATTTGTTCAAAGCATCTTCAACCTTCTCTTTTTACATTTATTTCTGTAATAAACCATCAGTTTTCTTGATTCATATGATATATTTGCAGGACACGTAAACTAGAGGTTTGCAACGTTCGAGTAATCACGTCACTGCACATTATCATGTTTTGAGTTTTTTCATAGAAAATATGTCCTCTAACCTACAGAGTGTGTGGTCGACACTTTGCCTGTTTACCTGGTCGTAAATCACAAGTTTTCACATCAAATCACGTTTTCACATCAGTCAATGACATCACATACTTGCAAAAGTGTAAATGCAAATTTTGAAATTTTGTAAATGGATTGCTATTATTTCAAAACAGCTACAATCATTTTTTTTTGGGGGGGGAGGGGAGGGGGGTTACTGTAGATAGTTTAAACTCTTGGAGCAATATAATGACGACTTGCGTGATTTGTTTTTGGTGCATAGATCTGACTTATTACATATATATTAGAATTAGGTCACTTGCCCTTACATTCCAGAACACAAAGGCTTAAGAGTCAACACCAAAACTTGGGCCTGCTAATGACAGTTGACGGTTTGCAAATTTCAATCAATCTTAAGAATACACACGTAAAATAAATATCCTGAATTCCTTAACCAAATTTCAAAGAAAAAAGAAAACTCTTGCCACAAAACACACCACAGATCAGGAACATTTGTGGATATAAAATGTTCAGCAGTTGAAATACTTTGAACAAATAAACAGTTAATGGCATGCCATTCCATTCTTAATGCATATATTTGACGAGTTACAATCTATTGACATTGTTACACTGCAAGAATGCCGTAACAAAAGGTGCCGAAACACTGATGACATCTTTGAAAAGAAAAATGTTTCAAATTGTTGAAGATATGGAGTTGTTCTAGGTACACAGCATAATGGTCCTGCAAACTCAGGTAAAGTACACAATGTGGGTTTCTTGGAATACAGTAAAAGAAAGAATTTATAGTAGAATGAATGGTTTGGGGAATTAATCAAAAGAATGTATGGTGATACAGCACGTTTGTCTCCTCTACTCCAACATGATAAAATGTTTTTTCTGGAATTGAGAACAAACTTGAATCAAAGGCAGGATGATAACAGTTTTTAAACTGAATATGTGACCTGTCACCACGGTACCCTGATAAAGTCGCACATCTTATTAAACATAAACATAGAAAGAAAAATACTTTGGGTGAAAGGTATACATTTTAAAACTTTTGCAACATGTGAAGGTCATAAACCTCTTGATTTTCTAGGACACTTCAATTTCATACTTAAAACATTATTATGATATTTGGCACTTTCTTTACCTTTGGCATGGTGCGACTGTATCAGGGCATCGTGGTGACGGGTCACATATATCCCCTGCATCCCCCCAACCAAATAAAAGGTTTTATACAAAAATATATGCAAGCACTGACCGTAGTAGTCTCAGTTCCAGACTCTGTGACATTTCTTCCTCCCATTACTCACACTTTGGGGGCACCCACAGCCTGCGACAGACTCAACATACTAGTCTTAGTTCAAGGCTGCTAACTGATGAAAGTACTTTCCGTAGTATACAATGGGTTCATTCATATGTCTGGAATGCTACGCTATTTTAATTCATCTCTCTTTGTTTTTTGGTTTTTTTAAGGGATACAGTCATGAACCAAACTGAGGGCCCGTAACCAGTGCACTCATCCCTGCATGCAGTGAAAGCACTCATTTTGTACTCGGCAAAACAAATTTTGCAGAAGAGGTACAGGAAACCCAAATTCATTCCGGGCAAGGCCATGACGGGCCAACCTCCTAGTAAATGCAAAGTCCACCCTGATGTCAAGTTGGTTTTAATAGAAGCAGAAAAATGAGAGAAACATATTAATGAAAGTTTGGCGAAAATCCACCAAAGAATAACAGAGTTATGAGTTTTCAAAGTTTAAATTTTGTGACCTCGCATGCGAGCAGCTCTCCAATATGTTATGTAATACAAATTCCATAAATTGCCATTTTTTAATAGTGCATGATAATTAAATGTTTATTTTTCATAGAAGCATGTATGAAATAATGTTTCTTCATTAACAGGTTTCTCTGATTTTTCTGTTTTTATTCCAATCAACTTGACATCAGGGTGGACTTCTCCTTTAAGTATCTGCCACTTTCTGGCAAAATCTCAGCTCTCAGTTTGCAGTCTGAAAGAATGCTTGTCACCTCATAGTATGATTCAATCCATTGTCGAAATGTGACAACTTTCGCAACTAACTACCCAAAATTTGAAAGAGCGAAGAACAGGGTAGCTTAACACGCCAGTTCATTATTTGAGGAAAAAGAAAGGTGAATACGCAATACACGACTCAGATTTATCCAGTCATGCCTCTAAATTGTCAACACATGAAAAGCATCTTCATTTGACAGCAGTGGGTATCCTTATTGAACTGTCATGCTGGTATAGATACATCTGGTTGGTTTGATTGACAGTGATGTGGAGCAGGGGCGGCCAAACGGTAAAATCAGTGGGGGGGGGGGTGGGGGTGGTGGGCGAAATCCATCATGGAAAATTTTGCAAGCCAAAATTGTTTTTTTTTTTTATGGCTAATAGCCGAGCAGTCACAGTGGGGTTGGGGGGGGTGGGGGGTGTTGCAAAAAAGTTTGAAAGCCAACAATTTTTTTTTTCACGACCAAATTCGCCGCCAAATAAACAGCCAAAAAGTCGCTCAGTGGTGGGGGGGGGGGGAAGGTTGGTAAAAACTTTTGGCAGCCAAAACATTTTATAAATGCTAAATACACGGTTGAAAAGTCACTCAATGAAAATCTTGGGGGGGGGGGGTTGGAAAAACACTAAAATACCCCATAAATTTCATTACTTTGAAAAAAAAAGGGGGGGGGTTGCTAAAATTTTGGAGACCAATAAATTTTTTTCTGGTACAAATTCGCAGCCAAATTAGCAGCCGAAAACTCGCTCAGTGGTGGTGGTGGGGGGGTGGTAGGCGTTGGTGTAAGGTTGGCGGACAATTTTGGAGGCCAAAACATTTTTTAGAGGCTAAATAATCGGCCGAAAAGTCACTCAGTGAAAAATCTTCGGGGGGATTTTTGCAAAACACTAAAATCCCTGTAATTTTCATTACTTTGAAAATACAAGTTGGAATAAAGTTTGTGAGGATATAATATAAGCCTACCACGTTAGATATCTACATTAAACAAGTGAACAGAAAATGTTCACATTCTCCCACTGTACAATAAATCTGTGGAAACCTACCTATTTCATCTCTATCTACCTCATACAGACAGAATATTGGACTTGTGTTTCATATCAGTAATAGAAATGTCAGCAATTCAATAGGAAACAATGAAACCAACGTGAGGGCGTACTGAAGCTGCCTTGATATCAAATAATGACATCATCGACTAACCTTGTTTTCAGCTGTTCTCAATTTGTACAAAACGTGTTTGTGAACAGTGGAAAGCAATTTACTGGAACAATTGATTGGAATTGTCCAGAATTCACTGTTTCTCAGGGTTAAAATTCATGGAGTAATTTACCGGACATCCGGTATGTGAAATGCATTTGATATGAAAGGTCTCTCCAGCATATTAATTTCAAAATACTGCACACCTGCATAGCAGTTACATCGCAACATCTCATTGTTAGCAATCTATATGCAGTTGCTAACGTTGTTGTTTTTTTGTCCAACTGGTCACATTTTGAGATTGCATTGGATTTAAGTATTAGCTGACCAAACCAATATTGCATGTGCATTTATATATTTCTATATTTATCTCTATTCTCTCCCAATAAAACATACACAATAACATGATATATATCAAGCTATTGTGCACAGCGAAATAAAACAAAACAGCTCTATTTTGGGGGACATTGTTGTGCTATTTTTAGAAGAGCTTAAAGTTACTTAGTGTATTCACAGGGGATAAATCTTGGTTGTACAGTTGCTTATATTTTTTTTGTCCAACTTGTCACATTTTACGATTGCATAGGATTTGACCAAGTATTAGCTGACCAAACCAATATTGCACATGCATATTATTTTTAATTCTTCTATATTTATCTCTCCCAATAAAACCTACACAACACATGATATAAATCAAGCTATTGTGCAGAGCATAACAAAACAAAACAACTCTATTTTCGGGGACATTGTTGTGCTATTTTTAGCAGTTCTTCAAGTTATACTTAGTGCTAAATTATTCACAGGGGATAAATCGTGGTTGTAGAATGCTAATGATGTTGATCTCACATTATCATGTTTTGGCATAAAAGCCAATTCTCAAAAGAGTGTTTTGAGTTCCCTCAAGGTCTTCCCTGCCCATTTGGAATACAGACACCCATCCCCTAAATGGTCAATTTGCTCTGTTCTGGCCGCTCCATCGAATCTAATCTCCCCAACAACATTTCACCGCACTGGGCACATACTCACATCAAACAATGGCCACAGACACTTATACTCTTTACATGTACTGTATAAGACCAACTCTGAGATATGTCACCCCCTTTGCCTCAAAAAGAAAGTAAGAAACAGAAAAAAGGGACTCTAAAACTGACCCACGTCATTTCTCGCCTTGAAAGTTTTATTTTGGTCCATGGGAGGATTCCACATTGTTCGTTTCCATCCAGGTGGAGAGTAACAGATACATGAGAATCGGCAGATTCTTTTGATATTGGCCCAAATCGTGCTGATATCAACGATTAATTTGTCAGTTTTGCCAGATTAACTTTTGTTGACTAAAATAGATGTTGGTGGTACCTTGAAAAGTTAAGCTGTTATAAAACTTATCCCAAAAAAAAAAAAATGATGCAGGTGTACAAATTTTGTGAGAAAATTACAACAAAATTATAGCTCACATGGGTATCGGATTACATTACATACAAATTATTGTACAATTTGGAATGTTTTATTGTTGTATTTACATGTAAACATTAAACATACTTACATTATGTACTATGAAACAAATCTATGAAGGGAATGGTGTACTCATTGATACTAAAATGCTAAATTAAGCTAAAACGAGGAGCAGTCCAAACACAAGTCTGGCTTCCAAACATTTGAACAAGCCCTAAATAAAGAAGTTACTTTATTTCAAAGTTCACTGTTTATTTTCCACAAACAAAAATAGCAAAAAAATTTTTTTTTGTCAACTGCCTTGAACAAAGACTAGTATCGCAGGTAACCAAAGTGCGTCTACTCACAAGAAGAAAAAGTTACAGGGTCTGGAACCAAGAACATCTGACTGGTTCACATGTACTGCATATATGTAATTTTAATATGAACTCTGTTACAAAATCTCACGAATTGTTTGTCTGTCCATTTAAATAATTATCAAAAACAATATGCCACTCACTGTGACACACATCAAACAATCACTGTAACCTAAATGCTGACAAAGTAACATAACTAACATAACTAACATACCTAACATACCTAACATATTGAGCATTTGAAATCAGTATCCTTGCTTTGCATTGAGTACCACTTTCGCTCAAATTGATCTACCCAGAGAAAGAAACTTCACAAATACAAATGGTTTTATCTATTTCAACAATTTTCTTCCCATCATTACATGAAAAAGTATGTCAGGTACAAAATTAGGCAGGATGCAATATATACAGATATAAGGCCTTCAATTCTGCTTGGTTGAAAAAGTACATGTACATGTAGAAGAAAATTAGCAGCAAATTTCTCAAAAAAGTAGGAGAAAAGTAGGATTCAATCCATCAAAGATGGATGAAAGTAGGATATTTATAAGTACTTGTTTGGAGTACTGGTAGTAACCCCTACAGAAAATGGAAACGTGGAATATGTGGAAAAAATTCTAAGATTGGCAAAAAAAGTGGAAATCCGTTACAAACAGGTGATGATGGTAGTTACAATACTCTTAGTAACTACATGTAACAACCTGTAAAGACTACTCAACTCCAAACAAATATTAAACCTATCACAAAGGATTTCTTGACAAAAAGTAAGAAAATATAGACTTTTAGGGGGAAAAGTAGGACCAGTTTAAGGCCTGCAATATGTAAGTAACCCTGTTTTTCACTTAAGAAAGGCACAAATGTAGGTTGCGGTTTCCTTGCCAACACCCCAAAAGGACCAGCTCGACATATTTCCAATTGTATTTTCCACTAAGGGGACAAAGGCTCTCAAATATGTACATCTCTCGGGAACTGCAATTATTACACTTTAGGTATTCCAGTGGTTTCGGAATTCAAACATCCAGATTAAAGCTGGCAAAACGGTGACAAAGGGAGCCAGGTAGACATTTCAATTTAGCCCTGAATGGCGCTTCTCTTTATTGGCATCATTAACCCGACTTATTTATCACCGCTCCAGCGCAGACATCTTTTCCATTTGACTCCAAGCGTGAATTGATTTGGGAGGTAGATGACCTGAGTGCTACATGTACACACAAAAGACACATCACAATATTTGATTTTTACGTACATAACCCCTAGTTTTTCGCACCGATTATTGTCACTCCACGTATTTCACTATTTGTAGATGTGATTACTGATTATAAACTGGAGCTGCTGCTTAATTTTTTTCTTATTTGGAAAAGGGGGGGGGGGAGATAATCATTTTGACCGTGGGAGGTGACCTTGTTTCTAGGATAGGGTATTTGACTTACACGGTAATTACAAGGTAATTACAAGCAATTCATGCAAGCTCGGGTGCAGATGAAGTGTTTCTGATAGTGGTGTGGTCAGTTTAGAGGTCTATGATATTGATTGCAGCAATCAGTCAATTTTCTGATTGAAATCACAGCAGCCTTCACGGGACATATTGGGAAGAAGGTTGACGAACCTTACAAGTACACGTGAATGAATACCAAATGATATTACATGTATGCACAGCAAACATAAGCCCCATTCAGATAGACCAACTTTGTCGGCTCTGAACTGCCTCTCTTCCCCTCCACTTTCTGTCTGAATGGTTTAAGCCGGCCAAAAGGATTATTTAGTGAGAAGGGTCTGTCAAACACCTCTGGAGATATTTCAGACATTCAGAGTTGGCGAAAAGGAGTAGCTGATATGCTTCATCGTCTGTGTGAAAGGGTTAAGCCGGCTCTGCTACTCATTGCGCAGTGATGCATGCAGAGTTTATTAACATCCGTGCCGAAAAACAAAAGACAGTCGTGCGTATATGATATTCACTTCCTGTTCCGGTATCGCGAGGTGAGTAGCGACTCTGCCTTTCTGGTTGCTGTGTGAATGGTTTACGAAGAACAGGCACAGCTGCTTCACCTATTTTGTGCTGTCTGAAGGGAGATAATGGAGTGTTAAGACTGCTCTGAACTGCCTCACCTACACTTTTTTCGATCTGAATGGGGTTATAGTGAGATCATCAATATTGCTACTTTTTGGTTTTTGCTCCTGCAAAATGGCTTGTTTTTCATTTCTGTGACAGCTGTTTTTTTTTCTTTTAATCACTCTCACTCTCTCTCCTCCTTAACATTAAATTCATAATAATATCAGGGAATAACCTTTGCTTTTTAGGTGTGGCATGAACATAGAATGCATTTAGGCTACATCGCAACAAGAAGGCAAGAGTGTGGGAGGTTCCCTCACTTGGCAAGGAGTTCATTTACCCCTATTTTTTGGCAATGGTTATAGAGCAATGACCTCCACAACCCATAACACACAACACTATAGGTGCGTCTACACCTACCGAAACTTCGCGAAGTTTAACTTCCCGATAATTAACTTCCCGATAATTTGCAGTGTAGATGCATTGACGCTTCATTTTGGCAATATCTCAATCCTGCAGACTCATTAAAATAAGAGATTCTGAACTTCGAAGCAAGGCTTTTCTTATGATTATAAATTATGTTCGCCGTCGACAAAGGGAAATCGCCTGCCACTGAATATCCTCACGTGCACTGACATATCAGTCCCCGTATTGGAAATGTTTTCCTGCAAATTCCAAGTTGAATCAATTTGCTTCACAAATTCAGACACATTCGGCATTTAAATGGACATTACTAGGGCAGAGCGATACCAGCTTTCATGCGGCCCGTTTGTACCGGAAATGGTTCAATGATTACTGGACCCCACGAAACTTCGCGAGGTTTGCGGTCCACACTGCAAATGTCGCGCGGACTAATTCACTGGGTGTCGAGAAAAATCCTACCACCTCGAGCAGGATTTTTCGCGCGGAAGTTTCGCCAGGAATCAATTCTCGCGAGTTTG
>JZLH01S0499129.1:0-16348 GCA_001188425.1 Eucidaris tribuloides
TTTTTTTTAAAGTTAGGCTAAATATAAGTAAGGATAAGATTACAAGGTAATACAATACATTACTCACTATAGTTGTCACTTTAAATTTCTTGTGCAGTGGCTTTACATTCCTGTGAATGGTGTGTTAAATACGAAACACACAAATCTTACAGTTTACGTGCTGCAGTTCGCTTTTCAAAAACCAATAACATTTTTCATCTTTTTCTTTAAACATATGTAGACTGCAATATTTTCTTGGAAGCAACTAATGATGTCCAGAAATAGAATTTCTTCAGCTGAATTTTGTCATCGAAGCTGAATATATTTATCACTGTTGAAAAGAGCAAACACTACAATTCACTTTGACAGTCACATTAATGACACTGCACTATAAATTTACAGAATTTTTCAATAATTTCATTGTAAATCAACATGTGTAGAAAGTTATACAACAAATATCTGGTATCTAAGACACAGTTTGCAAGAACGAGGGGGGGGGGGGGGGGGGAGGGGACTGCCAAAAACTTACACCAATCGTGTGAATGCAGCCAACTTTTCAGTTTACATGTACATAGGCACCATTGTAACAGTTGGCTGGACTTGACATAACAACCAACCCCATTTTGGAGATGCTTAGTGACAAAGCTCAGATCCCATATTTGCATCACATCATAAGAATCATAAACAAATAATGGTACCATGAAAAATCTGGTTCCCTCAGATGTGAGCATATCTACCAAAGGACAGTGTAGAAGAATCTCAGTAGTGCTTTAGTCAAAACCAGTATCAAGACCACTGTTTCTCAGTCTCAGTCTTAGAAGAGTTGAGACCATATGTTAAACAAACAAAACTTTAATCTTTGTGTGTGGTCTACAGTATTGTAATTTAGACATGTCCACAGATCACAATTTCTTGTTTTCAGTCTCAGTTTTCAGACCTGGTCCTAAATAACTGGAACCTTCATTTTGATATGTGGTACACAATGCTGTCGTCAAGACCCATCTCAAGACCACAGTTTCTCGGTCTAGGTCTCGGTCTTGGACCCTAATGCCAAACAAATGGAACGTTCACTTTTATTTATATGGGGTCTTGGTCTCAAAGACTTGTGGTCTTGACTGTGCCACTAATGTGGTGACATTACAGTCTTGGTTGTCCAAAACTGCTGCAGTCGAGACCGGTCCGGAGACCACTGGTCCTCGGTCTCAATCTTCGTCTTGAGACCTAATGCTTAACAAATGGAACTGTCACTTTAATGTGTGGTCTTAGTCTTGAGGATTTGTGGTCTCGACTGTCACCAATCCCTTGTGGTCACATTACAGTCTTGGTTGTCCATCAGTGCTATAGTCGAGACCAGTCCCAAGACCACTGTTTCTCAGTCCTGGTCTTGGTCTTGAGACCTAATGATATAGAAATGGAACATTCTTTTTTTATGTGTGGCTTTGGTCTTGAGGACTCCTGGTCTTGACTACACTGCTAATCCCCTGTGGTCACATTAAAGACTTTGTTGTCTAGCACTGCTGTAGTCAAGACCAGTCCTAAGACCACTGTTTCTCGGTCCTCAGGAATGGTCTCGAGACCTCATGAAATACAAACAGAACTTTCAGTTTTACCTGTGGTCATGTTCTTGAGGTGTCCTGGTTTCATTCTTGAAGTGTTCTGGTCTCGACTATGTCACCAATCCCTTGTGGTCACATTGCAGTCCCGGTTGTCCAGCAGTGTTGTAGTCTAGACGGGCCCCAAGACCACTGTTTCTTGGTCTTGGTCTTGGTCCCAGTCTCAGTCTTGAGACCTAATACTAAACAAATGGAACTTTCACTTTTATGTCTGGTCTTGGTCTTGGGATCCCTGGTCTCAACTACACTGTGGTCAGTCGACAGTCTTGGATATCCAAAGCCTGTTTTCTGACCGTTACTGTTCATGAAATCATAGCTCTACACTTGGAACTTACATTTATCAAATAATTGTAATACTTTCAAAATAAAAAAGATGGATAAATCAAATATCTCATCAAACAAAACAGTCACAGGTGTCTTATTCAACAAGAACAAAAATAAAAAGTTACATTTTTGTTTTAAACAGGTACTCAGATTATGCATTCTTTTCTTGACATTAAATTTATCATCTTGCTTTCTATTTCATCTTCCGGCTTATCAATTTACAGCAGAGTACACTTCCTCTTCTTCACAGGTTCAGGCGGCTCCAAGGCGGCTAGAATGGCTTCGTCAAATACATTCTTCAGTCCTTTCTGTAAATCAAAGGAAAAAAGAGAACAAAACAGAAGTTGAAATTAAAGGCTAATAATATGATTGCGACATGATAATTGGGACAGACATCTGCTCTTCAACACAGTGTTAAAGCAAAAGCTTCAATATTTTGGTCACATTGCGAGGAGAGATGGAGAAAATCTGGAGAAAGTTATCATGCTTAGAAAAATAGAAGGAAAGAGAAACAGAGGAAGGCAAAGACTCCGGTGAACTAATGGCATTACTTCGGTAACTAATATGTCAATATACGGCTGCTACTCAAAATCTCAGTGTCATCATAAATGGAGAGCCATATAAATGGGGTCATAACTCACAAGTACTCAACCATGAGTAGAATGACGACAACGATGTGATTGCGAACACTTGAAAGTGCCTAAAGAAGCAAATGAGTTCAGATATACCAATGCATACATTACATGGAGTGTTAGTCTTGGTTGGAAGAATTTGTCTTCAAGTTGTTTACTTCCGGAGAATAAAGCATGAACATTCCAGTAGTTAATTTACTCTTGTGCACTGATAAAATTTAATCCCATAGAAAGCTACTGTTTTTAGCTACACAACAAATTTCTTTTAAATGAGTTAACAGTTGACCAAAAAAATTTCACAGCAGAATCCTTGCATAATTTAATTGATTTTCGTCTATTAGAACAGTATTACCCAAGTTGAGCACTACCTCCAATCATGCTATTTACCTTTATTGCCAACACACGAGTCATGGGACAGGTATAAATCTGAATTATCATCGCTGAAAAGACAAAACCTAGTAAGTCAATTTTGGGTGAAAATGAGTTTTCAATGTGATCTCGTAGATAGGAACCAGATTTTGTCCTGTCCACAATTCAGATATCAAGTTTAAAAGACGGAGCTGCCGTTGATTTGTCATAGTTGCTTCTATGATTCAGAAAAATCCCATAGAGTTAACACAGGGCTCATCCAGTCCCTACAGCCAACGGGTTAATTAAAGGGATAATGGCCATCATGTACATTTATCACTTTGAGAGAGATGTCACCACAGCTACGATATGCAAACCAATTCTGGTCTGAAACCCCCCCCCCCGACCCCCACACCTGACACACACACAAAAACACACTTATGGTGTGTTAGTTGAAGTAAAAGGTAAAGTTTTTACTTCTTTATTTTAAAATTATATTTTGTGTTCGACATGTTTACTGTACCTTGGCAGTGAGTGCGGTAGAATGCCAGTAATATACACCAAATGAATCTATATGATCATCATGGGTGGGGCAACAAGGCTTCAAGTTTCTTAACCAGGTATTTTGACACACTAACTTAGATGTCACCTGACCTAGGCTACCTCTTGACCATGTGATCAACAATGCTTCTGTCATCCTATACATGTACAACAAACCACACCCCTTGTTTTGTTCACATGCCAGAGTTACTGATATTTGTGCAATCTCTGTCTCTGTTGGACTCTTTCAACTTCAAAAATTTGGAGGTGAAGAAGCTAGATCCAATGTCTGACACCTAGACTACATTGGTAGTCTAGGTTTCAGACATTGGATCTAGCTTTCACCACCAAAATTTGAATTTGGAAGAGTCCAACAGACACAGAGATTGTACAAATATCAGTAACTCTGGCATACCAATACAAAATACTTGTATTCTTGAACAATGGCCAATTTCAAATGATGTATCGTTCAATACAGGGCTCAACACTGGCACTTGCCCACTTGCCCGGGCCCCGGGGCAAGTAAAATATCATGTCGGGCAAGTAAAAACTCAAAATATTGAAATTTACTTGCCCGATTGGGCAAGTAAAATTTGATCATGAAATGAGTAAAATGTGTCCAAAAATCTTATCAAAACTAAAAAAAATGTGTCTTAAATTTTGTGTTCAGTTAACTTATACTAAATTTCATCATTATTTTGTTCATTGAATTTAATTTTACAACTCTTTTAATCCATAAATCACACCTTTCACAAGCCCAGAATGAAAATAAACTCCCAATGCTATAAAAAGGCCTTACTGATTAAAATTAGTGAGAAATCATTTTTAATGCTTTTTATTATCGTTTATTTTCGGGCAAGTAAATTTTTCATTCGGGCAAGTAAAAATTTGAAAAGGATAATTTCACTTGCCCAAAGGGCAAATAGGAAATAAAGTTAGTGTGGAGCCCTGTTCAATATATTTCCAAACTTAACGAATGAATCCCAAATTTTTAACACTGCCTTTGTTAATATGTACCTATCTCTAGTTGGATCACATGTGAGCACAAACGGGTTGGTGTGCAATTCAAAAACACAGTCTTCTAAACGATTTAGACAATAAATGCTTTTATATATTTCAGTAAACTTGTGAAGCCAGACCAGACTACAGTACATGCATGCTTGAATTCAAAGGGAAGTTCTACATTCTGACATTTTGATGGATAACCCAAACAGACGCAGAACAAGGACGTGGGGGGAATCGGCATCAGGGGATCAACGACACAAACACAGAATAATCTGCTGACGTCAGGGACGGTCTATAAATAGAACGGCATTTGGATGACTGTGTAAATCGCTCGTTAGGACCAAGTGACCTAGTCCAAACACATCCTACACAACTATGTTCATTCAACATGGAGAGACTGGGAGATGATGAATGCCAAGGAGTGTGTTCTGCACTTGGCATTTGGTACATCCTGATTTGTTCTGCTTTTGCACAAGTTTGGGCTTTATTGGGTTATGGCAGGGCTCGACACTAGTACTTGCCTGCTTGGCCAGGGCAAGTAAAATTTCATGTAGGCAAGTAATAATTTGATGATCAAAATGTGGAAAACAGTCCAAAAACTTACTAAAAGTAAATAAAATACATGTGAAATTTTGTGCTCAATTAACTTATACTAATTTTTTTCATTGTTGTCTTTATTATGTTGTATTTTCTGTGTTTGAAATAGAAGCTAGAGTTTAAAACATCAGTTACATGTAGGCCTATGTGCAGGATGCAGTACATGTATGCATGATTAAAAGTAGTGAGAAATAGTGACTAGTTTTAATGTTGTTTATTTTTTGGTGGGGGGGGGGGGCTAATATATTTTTCTTTTGGGTAAGTAAAAATATGGGTGAGGGGTGACAATTTTACTTGCCCAAAGGGCAAGCGAAAAAATAAGTTAGTGCAAAGCCCAGGTTATGGAGTCCCAAAACCATGAATGAACATGAAAGATGAATTCCCTGCTCATACTAATTTGCATTTAACAGAAGCAGAATAACCATAGAAACATACCAGTGGATGTTTGAGAGAAATTGGGAAATTATTACTAAACAATGGATTAATTAATGATCATCACAAATTGGTAATACTTTGTGTACAAAACAATGGGAGGTTGCCCAAAGAGAATTTTACAGCATTGCCAACTTTCTAATGATCTTTGGAAATTTCAAATATTCATATTTTTATTCTCAATTATCTGATTTTTCTCAATTTTTAATGATGTGTTTCATTAATTTATTTTTGCTTCTATCAGACAAATTTGCTAGTATGACCCTGAAATTTCTGCCTTCTAGGATGCCCCAAATCTGAATGTGCGCACTGCTGCTGCCAGTGGAGCTACTTTCTATTTGTGTGCCAAACCACCTCACCGTAACATCTGCTGGTATTGAGATTGGTGTGCTTATAATCAGAATCCACCCTTTTTTTAATCCTCCCTACCCCCAAACACAACGCCCACCGCCCACCCCAAAAATAATAACATAATGAAACAATCTCATTCTGAGAGATGTCTATGTTCCTTCATTGAATCAGTCCAGTCATAGGACTGGCTGCATTTATTTTGTATTCAGTGATGAAAAACCTTCAGAAATGCAAATGCTTCTCAGGGGGTAATTTGGGGGCATCTGCTCCTTGACACAAATTCCCACGACCCCTTTTCCCAAAGTAAAAATGCCAATAGTATGCCATGCCAACTGTGACACTGACTCTAGCCCCTACTCTGTGCCCCATATTCCCACCCCCCCCCCCCCAAAAAAACGTGATACCCACATGCCCCCGTCCGTAAATTTCTGACTACACCCACGACCACACTGCCAAAGATTTGCCTACTGGCATTAATGACGCACAAGCACCTGTCAATATACGGGTTGACTCATCGACTGCAAAGATTGTTTACACAATGATCATTGCCATGGCAACAAATTGAAGCCTAAAAACTTGACAGCTAGTTACGTAAGCACGAGGGGGTCACGCTCCCATTCCGACAGCCCTAGGGGGTAGAAGATGAATTGAGACATGTCATACAGCCATCTGTGTGTTTACGAGGCAATGGCATGATTGGGAATACTTGAATATGTGTGTACCTCCAGAACCAAATGAGTTGAAACATACACCAATGTATACTGTATCTTTAGTGCATATCTAGGCTGGAAGGATTTGTCTTGAATTTGTTTACAAACTTTACTACAGAACACAAGCATGAATGTACTGTCATTGAATTAAAGAATGACCCTGATAGAAACTGACCTCGTACAAAGCGATGCAACAAATTTGACTGTCACATCAAATACTGATGGCACTGTTTTTGTGTTTAAAAGGGTAAATGTTTGACCACAGAATTTTCACAGCAGAAACCCAGAAAAGTGTGTGTTTGTTTTTCACCAAAGTGAGGACTGCTTCTGATCATGCTATTCCCTTTAATGTGTATGCAGGAAAAACACTTAAAATCGTATGAATCCCAAATTTTGAACACTGCATATTTATGCATCTATCTTCAGTTGGATCATATCTGGGCAAAAACGGTTTGGTGTGCAAATCTAAAACACTGCATTTAATTGCCAAGCACATGTTAACAAGCTTTCATTGCAGTGACAATTCATGTTTTCATGCATATCTGCATATCTTTTGCACAGTCTCCAAATAAGCCTGGCACAGGGGAGATAAGGGCCTGGCTCAATGGGGAAGATCACAGTGGCCTTTGATTGTGGACACATTGAAGGTAGGAAATCTCATTTGCAACCCTCCCATAACACAGCAAAACATAATTTACTCCCCAGGCTATTTATAAAGGACTTACCTGTAAAATCTGAATATCAGAAATTATCTAGATTTTGAAAAATGTGCAAAAAGCCAATATCCGTGTAGTGTACAATCTACGCACACTGTTCCAATTCATGATCTATACCAGGTCCATGGGTATATCAGCCTGATTTATGTACTTATGCAATACCAGATAGTTGTGCTGGCATGTGTCAGGATTTGAAAGGAATCCAAGGTCATCTACAATGTACTTGCACTGTAAAAACCTACATATATTGCACTATGGCATTATGGAGATAAAAAGAGACCTACATGCACTGTCTAAAAATAGACCAGTACTACTAGACAAATTTTGGTCACGTGTATCAAAAAATCAAATTGAAGTCAAACGTTTATTTAATTCCTCTAAAACTGCGTTTCTAGCTCCTACACTTTTCTGAAGGTTCTTAAATAGCATTTTCTTCTACATATGTACCAGTGTATTTGCACAATGCTAAATTTTAGGCATGCAAAAGAGACACCCAGCCTTAAGTGTTAATATTATTACCTGTGTAAGGGCGGAGCACTCAACGTATTTGACCGCCCTCAGTTCTCTGGCCATCTTGTCGGCGGCCTCGACGGCAATGGGCTTCTGCTTGTTCTTCATGAGCTTCTCGATCGTCGCCGAGTCGTCGCGCAAATCGACCTGTGTCCCTACCAGCAGGAATGGCGTTTTCTGACAGTGGTGTGTTATTTCCGGTACCCACTGAAAAGGAAAAGGGTCGAGTTTCATCAAAATTACTCAAAATTGGCAAAATCTTTCATTGAATATTCTGGTTTTTAGTTAGTAGATAGAACAAATGACCTCATACATGTAATACCATATATATACTTGACCCATTGAAGATCATTTGATTTTGCTTTAATAACACACATTTCCCATAGACCTTGTGAAGGGATATCTTGTGTCTGGTCTTCAGTGGGTTAATAGAACTACAGCATAATAAAAGTAAAAGTAGAAATTTGATTTTCATAATTTTATGTATGTTCTTAGTAAACACACTTGTGGCGAGCTGGAAGAAGTGTGCACAACATCAAAACTAGGAAATGTTCTGATATATTTGAAGGGTCCATGCCCTCCCAACCCCTGCATATTAACTCTTGACGTGCCAGTGGATTTGAACCTCTATGGACTTTATGTGTATTATTTGGTGCAGATCTGCGACTTCGGCACGTTAAGAGTTAATACAGTCTTTATCCATATTTACTGTCAATTCATACACTGGTTGTCCATACTTTGTCTGTATGGTGCCTATCTTTTCCTCAGTTTCGATGAAGTATTCTATACTGCCATTAAATGTCAAGTAAGGCAAGACAAAGAAAGAAAGGAAATTGACACTTCATAAAGTTTCACACAAGAAATAACATCAACAGTTCTAAACTATTAATAAATGATTGATAATGAGCACATGCAGTTTTAGTTTTGAATCATGATTTGGCATTAATCATCAATGCTTGCTCTATCACTTTTGATTACATGGTAACTAGCAATAAAGCAGACAAACAGAAAAGTAGTTGAATAATGTTTCATATGTAAATATTCACATTTGGCAAACTGATACACCAGAGATGTAGTAAAGACCAGTCTCCAATTTTTCTACATTTCAGTCCTGGTCTTTGTCTTGATACCTAATTCAAAACAAGTGAAACCTTTGCTTTTAGATGAGGTCTCCATTTCAGAACTCTGGATTTTGGTTCTGGTCTTGGTCTAAAAATGCAATGCTAAACAAACAGAACCTTTGCTCTCAATGCAATTTCGGTCTCAGGATTGTGGATCTCAGTTCTGCTTTTGGTCTAAAGCCTATATGCTAAACAACTGGAAACTTCACTCTTACGTGTGGTCTCGGTATCAGGACTCTGGATCTGTCCACTGGTCTTGGTCTAAAGACTTACCGGTAATGCTTAACAAATGGAACCTTGGCCTTTAGGTGTGGTCTCAGTTTTGGGACTTTGGATAAGATTCTGGTCTTGGTTTTAAAGGCAGTGGATCTCATTTGCAAACATCCCCTCAGACCAGGAAAAGATAACCCATGCCCTTACACACATGTAGGATATTGATGAAGGGCATGTCTGTGAAATCTGGGGGAGAGTAATTGCTTAGAATTTGAAAAATGTGAAAGAAAAACAATAGCCGTTTAGTGTATGTTCTATGGTAGGATTTTTTTCTCGCGAGAAAAAATTCAAATCAGAGTCTAACGGTCACTATAATTCCACTAAAACTGAGTTTCTAGCTCCTTTATTTTGCTGAAGATTCCCAGATGGCATTTTCTTCTACATGTCATTGTATTAACACAATGTTAACTTTTAGGCATGCAAAAGAGATACACTGCCTTTAAAACCTAATACTAAACAAATGGAACTTTCTCTCTTACAGGTGTGGTCTTTGTCTCAGGACTTTGGATCTTAGTAGATTGGTTTTGATCTTGGTCTAAAGATCTGCTGCGAAACAAATGGAATGAAACCAAGTTAGCTTTTAGGTGTGGTCTCAGTCTCAGGACTGTGGATCTCGATTCTGGTCTTGCTCTAAAAACATAATGCTAAACAAATTGACCCTTTGATCTTAGGTGTGGTCTCTGTTTTGGGACTTTGAATCTTGGTTCTGGTCTAGGTCTAAAGATCTAATGCTAAACGAATGAAACTTTTGCTGTTAGGTGTTATCTTAGTCTCAGTCTCAGAACTGTGAAGCTTGGTTCTGGTCTTGGACTGAAGACCCAATGCTGAACAAATGGACAAACGCTTTTAGTTGCGGTCTCGGTCTCGATCTTGGGACTCCTAGTCTCGACTACTTCCCTAGAGCTCACAAAGATGACCGTGTACTTACTTTTTCTTTTACGTTCTCAAACGATGACGGTGCAACGACAGAGAAACACACTAGGAAGACGTCTGTCTGTGGGTAACTGAGCGGCCTCAATCTATCGTAATCTTCTTGACCTGATGAGGGGGAGAAAAACAAGGGCGTGGTTAAAGAATTATGTCCAAATCTTTGAGCAATATCTGTGGTAACATGGCATCTAAAATTTTAAATCATTAATAGACTATAAAACAAGTTTTGTTGAACATCATTTGGTAGCCAAAAATATTCACATTTGTTAGATTGCACTTAAATGAAGGTTCCTTTTTATTGCCAGAAAAAAATACAGTTTAAATACATTCATGAGACTATGGAAAAAGCAGAAAATATGAATAAGTTCAACCTGGTTTATCCAGCCATGTTTGGACCAGCGCCAATCCAAATATGCACTTTGGCCTTATTTGGGATTTTTACTGAAAATGCACGCGTTCTACAAAATTCAGAAGGGTATATACATGTGATAAGGTAAAGTCAATGCAATGTATTGACTGGATGTTGTGACTTATGATAGTATGCACATGTAACCAGCTGTTCCTGCCCTGTAGTTACATTTAATTTCAAATGAAAATGAAACGAGGTACAAATTTTACCACTTGTTTAAGATTTTTTAGTAGGAATAAATGAAAAACAGATCATACAGACTGGGAAATCATGGCCAGTTCCAGATAACTACTGGCTAGATTAATGAGATTGGACTGTACGTCAATATTGAAATGAATAATGTAGGTCAAGGTCTCCAATCTCAATAATAATCTGCACTTCAGGTCTGACTATAACACTGACAATAAAGTTGTGACTATAAAGTAAAAACAACATTACAACAATGACAAAGGCATGAATATTTGCTAGTTGTCAAACTTTTTATCTCACAAATTTCCTCCTTTTAATGATGTATTTCCAATAAAACATCTTAATCACTTTAGTGACCTCTTCCGTTAGCTATAAACCAGCCAAACTATGGTGTAGTAGGGACGCTGCTCCTAGTTTCCTTTAGTGGACGAGGTACGTACATGTACATTATCTAAATGAAATACAAGCACTTCAGTTTTGAATCAAGCTAGTCATTAGTCTAAGTCATAGACTACTCTTTAATTTACCCATATCCCAAGCGAAACAAGCTAAGTGTCCAGACTCACACCTTGTTCAAGTTTATGTACTGCCTTAGGATTAGGGAAAAAGAGAACAGTCTAAAACTTAGACTAACTAGTCATTTGCCAGCTTAAACAAGGCTAAAAATATTCTTTGGGCTGACTCAACGGAAACAAAAACAATGATAGTCCTATTAAAGTATTTACACCACGCTTTCATGCTGCCCAACTATTTAATTTACAAATACCAGCATAAGGACTACCGGTACATATACATTTCAATTTGTAAGTTAGTTTTATAAATAAGCTTTCACTGGCAATTGCTATAAATGTACTGCAACTTATCATTTCTACTAGTACCCATATAATGTTAACTCCACTACCAACATAAATTTCAACTAACTCCCAAGTCAAGTCTATGTTTACTAATACATAATCTTTTGAATATATATGTACATGTTCTGATACTCATTACTGAAAATAAACAGATGATAATCGTGGAAAGTTACATGGAAAGGAAGGGGAGATTAATACGAATTTAACTTCTGTAAAAATTATGGCTTGATTGCTGGCAACTTAAACTAAAATGGTGAAAATAAGGACAGCATTGGTTAACCTGCCAGATGTGGACAACTCATAGCAGCGTACAGTCATCGTCGGATAGATGTAAATTGGATTAATATCCCGGGAGATTAGTCAGCAAAGTCCCCCAGCGCTAAAATGCAATTCACGTCGGCCACGGTACACCTGTGTACTACGACGTATGGGAGGCTCTTACAGGGCCAGTACAAGTGAAAGTCAAAACAGACTGTTTTGATATTAAGTTGTAGTACATACATTGTACTCCTTTCAGTACACTCACAGAATATCATGTGTAATATCTGTGGTGTTTTGTGCAGTGGTACGGAGAGGATTTATAGAGGAAGTGTATACAGTGCATCCCAGAAGAAACGGAACCCTGAAACAAAGGCTTATTGTATGGAAGCAATGACGCGAATAATTAAAAAAACATGTTGAAAATAAACTTCCGACTTGTGCTCTTTCAAATGATAGGCCTACATTAAGCAAACTTCTTCATTCAAGCAACTCCAAGTTATGTAACTTTAAAAATTTAATATCATAAACCACTTGCAACACTCGCTGGCTTTGACACTGAGCACAGTAGGTGTCTATGTCTTTCTATTTCTGACGTGCTGAGGGTGACGGGTCTAGACCAAAAGTGTAGCAAATGTTTTTTGACATTAAATTTTTAAAGTCACGGTACTCAAAGGTGCATAAATAGAATCGTTTGCTTAATGTATCATTTGAAAGAGCATCAGCATAGGTCAATGTTTATTTTGAACATGTTGTTTCAATCATACGTCCCAATGCTTCTGCACAATACGCCTTTGTTTTAGGGTTCTGTTTTTTCTGGGATGCATCGTAGTTTTGAAATAAATGGCGAAAAATGTTGCTCATCCTATTATTTCAGATAGACCTATATCATGTATTAATCCCTTGAAATCACAAACTCAATATTACATGTAGGCCTACTTCCAACTTTGAGAAATAAATAAATGAAGCTGTGTAAAAATTCCGGGCAAGCCATGATGAGGTCAAAGTAATATTTTGTCTGGAAAGTTGTACAGAATGGAAAACCAGCACAAATAAATGTTTACACCTTTATGTAAGGCTAGCAGAGACAACCTTTCATATCTGGCAGCTCCACTGTATAGTGTACATTAAAAAACAATACCTTGAGCACATTCTAAGAAATAAAATTATTATATTACCTGCTGTATCAAATAGACCCAATGTGTACGGTTCACCACCGATCATTACTGTGACAGCATAGTTATCGAAAACCTGCGCAAGGATGAAAATAAAAAGGATACAAAATATGACAACATGTTATACAAAAAAGGTGCTGTTCACGCAATGACTGATAGTAATAAAGAAAGTTTGTGATTAGTGTGAGTCAAGAGAGGGAAATACAGATTCAATCAGAGAATGATATTACAATAATTTTACTTTGTTCCTTGGTTATTCTTATTTGGTCTAGGATGAACACTAAACAACAATTTTGTGAAAGAGGTCAAATTTGTTTTCATCCAATCAAGTTATGTAACTTGTACTGCATGATGAGTCTAATGACACAGAGTTTCATAATACAAGCAACCAGTCAAGCCCTTGAAACTAGGGACAGTTAAGCAATTTTGACAGGTTTCATAATTGCTGTACATGAGTCATCCATGACCAAATTATTGATCAATGTACCCACATGATAGTGAAATTATTACATTATCATTCCCTGAAATCACTTTTACGATTATCATGATTTAATTCTGAGAGATTTAGGATTAAATCTATGTGTAGTTTTCCAACTTTTGACTCATACTGCATTGAGCTCAAAACAATTGTCATCACTCAGGAAATATTAAAACTCTCTAATTACAATATGAAGTTCATTAAGCTGCTGAGAGCATTCTGTAAGTAACAAATGACCATGATTTTTTTTCTTGCCTCTTCAAATGACCATGATAAAAACAGTTCAAATTGCTTGTGTGTTGTCTTTAGGGGTTATTCCTGGAAATACAGGATATAGGCTAAGTAGTCAAGGAACATTTGGGCACATCTGTTTTGGTTTTGTTTTTATACTTTATAAGACCAATAGAACCATACATGTAGGCCTACATGACAAACCTTGTCAAAAACCTATATGACCAGTTGAAAAGCAGAAAGGATTTGAATGACATACATACATGTAGCACTTTCAAATAGCATAATACTGAATCTATCTACAGTTATGGTATTTACCAAATCAATGGCAATAATCTTGATTAATTATATTGATATTGATCATGTTATTTATTATTAATATTATTATTATTTTACCATCATTATTATCATTGGTGGCATTTTTGCTGCTGCTATTGTTATTGATGGGGCTTGGCCCACACCAATGCCTCACATTTTGCATCAATGCAATGTAGGAAGTGCATGTATGTGAGCCCAAATGCTGTTAAAGAGCTAATAAACTGCAAGTATTGATACATTTACAAGTACACTACATGTACTGTATATTAAATTATTAATCTTCCACTATTGTATTGTATACTGTAGTATGCATAATGTGGTAGTAAACACATGTGTGCATAACAGAAACATTTAAACACCAAATTGCTTGTGTAAATAGCAAAATTACAGGTCATTTTATAGTACTGTAGTTATAATAGTACTACATGTACACTGCACATACGATGTGAGTGTGACATCAGCTTACGGTACTATCATCTTAACATCAGGAAGGAAATGTGACGTTAACCCACAGTAATCAGGTGATACACTTGTGTACATGTATAAGTTGTAATACACTATAAGTTGTAATACATGTAGGTTTATGCAAGTAGAATACAGTACTTACTGCAAAGACAGAATGGTTTGTGATCTCCCAAGTCATGTAATGTCATCTTAATGTACAGTACACAAATGACTGTATGCACACATACATATATTACACGATTGTAAACTGTATACAGATACACTGACAGAAAGATACACACACATGTATAATACACACACACTCAAGCCACACACACACAAATTCAGATACATGTATACGCACAAGAAAAACACACTACATCAGTACAGTAAATCAAACAATATCATGTAGGCCCTACATACATGTATCCAACTTCATTTTACTGACTTGTGCGAACAAAAAATAAGATTAACTGCTAATAATGTTCACACATTTTACTAATTTTCCAACTGTACCCCAGGTGGTAATCAGCTATTGGTAATGAAGCTTTGCACAATAAAACACATTATGTGCACTGTGCATGCAAAAAGTACAAGTATGTTCTTATTGATGAATGTCAACATGACTACCACCCCTCCCTCCCTCCCCTACCCCCCCCCTCCCCCCCCCAAAAAAAACTGTATGCATATTTTACCGTTTAAGTGCAAGTACTAAATTTTTCATACAACCCACACCTGAATGAATATTGCCGCCCACCACAGGTGTCTGAAAATAAACAAAACAAAATTGCCATTTTCACCTTTTTTCACCTTCTCCCACCTACATGTACTGTACAAAATGTTTAATACCCACACCATACTGTACACGTACATGTGAAGCAATCAAACTACATGTATGCGACCGAAGTAATATGTTTGTGGTCTGGTTTCTCTGTTGTATGAGGGGTGTTCATTGTGGTAGAGCCCAACTAGAGCAACAATAGCACCTTTGTAACAGAGCAGGAAAAGGCCTTCGTTTTTAACTAGTTTTTCTGGAGCAGTATGCAAAAAGGCATACAGATTGATCCAGATTATAAATGGGCTTTTCACAAATCACAACCCTAGATTATTGAGGGCACAGCAATTCAAGGTAGTCTCTAAATCTCAAATATTAAACGATATGTCCAGCTCTGTACATGTAGGAAGTTTGAATTTTTTTGTTATGTCTTCACTTCACTGTGTGAAAATACCAGTTCATAGAAGCATCCACACTGCACTGAAGAAAAGCAAAGTCCAGATGCTTTATCATATTTGTATGAAAATAGCTATTTACAAAGTCCACAAAACACAACAAGACCTTGTACAGTTTTGCTTCAAAAAATTCTTCCCTTACCAAAACATATTTGTCACATTTCGACTACATAACAATGAGAATGAGAATAAATGCAATTTGTAAGGGACTTTGTGCATGTGCAATCCACAAAGTACAAACAAAATGCCCAAATATATTTTGTCCTTTATTCTTAAAATTCTTCTGTTAACATGAATAATATAGTTTGCACCAAATTAATTTGAATATTTTGCAGTAACATTAAGATTACATCCTTGCTGCCTTTTATTTTATTTTGATTATATGACACTGGCGCTCAAAATACGCGGGGGCTCAGGGCTATCTTGCCCACGTAATGCAAAAAAGAACCCTCAAAAATGTCAAAAAAGCCCTCCAAAATTATGACACTTTTTTATTTACATATTGTTTTCCCATAGACATCAATAATAATAACAGAAAGAAAGAACGTATCAGGAAATATTAGGAAATATGACAAGTATATGACAAGTTTGATATATTTTGTTATCAAGCCTGTACATGTTATGAAAGACCCAAAAACTGAAAGAGAAATATTTAATAGCAACCCAATGACTTTGTTTTCC
>JZLH01S0499129.1:17244-34893 GCA_001188425.1 Eucidaris tribuloides
CACGCGAAATGTTGTCTAATCTATTATTCAGATAGACCTATATCTGTATTAATCCCTTGAAATCCACAAATCAATATTACATGTAGGCCTTACTTCCAACTTAGAAATAAATAAAATGAAGCTGCTGTATAAAATTCTGGGAAGCCGATGATGGTCAAGAGTAATATTTTGGTCTGGAAGTTTGTACAGAATGGAAAACAGCGCACAAATAATGTTACACTTTATGTAAGGCTCGAGCAGAGGCAACCTTTTCATATCTGGCCAGCTCCACTGTAGTGTACATTATAAAAACAATACCTGGAGCACATTCTAAGAAATAAATTATTATATTCCTGCTGCTATCCAAACTAGACCAATGTGTACGGTTAGCACAGCGATCATTACTGTGACAGCATAGTTATCGAAACCTGCGCCAAGGATGAAAATAAAAAGGATACAAAATATGACAACATGCTTATTACAAAAAAACGGTGCCATGTTCACGCAATGACTGATAGTAATAAAGAAAGTTTTGTGATTAGGTGGTGAGTCAAGAGAGGGAAATACAGATTCAATCAGAGAATGATATTACAATAATTACGTTTGTTCCTTGGTTATTCTTATTGTGGTCTAGGATGAACACTAAACACATTTTTGTTGAAGAGGTCAATTTGTTTTCTCCAATCAAAGTTATGTAACTGTACTGCATGATGATCTAATGACACAGAGTTTCATAATACAAGCACCAGTACAAGCCCTTGAAACTAGGGACAGTTAAGCAATTTTGAACAGGTTTTTCATAATTGCTGTTACATGAGCTCATCCAATGACAAATTATATCAATGTACCCACATGATAGTGAAAATTATTACATATCATTCCCTGAAATCATTTTACATTATCATGATTTAATTTCTGAGAGATTTAGATTAAAATTATGTGTGTTTTTCCCAATTTTGACTCATAACTGCATTGAGCTCAAAAGCCAATTGTCGACACTCAGGGGCAATATTTAAAACTGTAATTAGCAATAGAAGTTCATTAAGGGCGCTGAGAGCATTCTGTAGAGTAACAAATGACCATTTTTTTTTTTCTTGCCTCTTCAACATGACCGATGAAAAAACAGTCAAATGCTGTGTGTGTCTTTAGGTATCCGGAAATACAGGATATAGCCTAAGATCTAAGGACATTTGGGCCACATCTGTTTTGTTGTTACTTAAGACATAGAACCATACATGTTAGGCCTACATGACAAACCTTGTCAAAACCTATATGACCAGTTTGAAAAGCAGAAAGGATTTGACATGAATACATAATGTAGCACTTTCAAGAGCATAATACTGGAATCTATCTTACAGTTATGTATTACAAACAATGGCAATAAGCATTGATTAATTATCATTTGATATTGATCATGTTATTTTTATTAATATTATTATTATTTACCCATCATTATTATCATTGGTGGCATTTTTGCTCTGCTATTGTTATTAGGGGGCTTGGCCCACACCCATATGCCTCACATTTTGCATTCAATCAATGTAGAAGTGCATGTATTGTGAGCCCAATGCTGTTAAGTAGAGCAATAACATTGTCAAGATTGGATCATTTACAGTAACACTACATGTACTGATATTAAATTATTAATTCTTCACTATTGTAATTGTTATCTGTAGTATGCATAATGTGTGTAGTAACACATGTGTGCATAACAGAACATTTAAACACCAAATTGCTTGGTACATCAGCAAATTACAGTCATTTTTTAGTACTGTAGTTATAATAGTACTCATGTACACTGCACACGAGATGTGAGTGTGACATTCAGCTTACGTACTATCATCTTAACATCAGAAGGAAATGTGACTGTAACCCAGTAATTCGTGAGTCACTGTGTAATGTATAAGTTGTATACACTATAAGTTGTTACATGTACGGTGTATGCAGTAAATACAGTACGTTACTGCAAAGACAGAATGGTTTAGTGATCTCGCCAAGTCATGTAATTGTCATCTTGATGACAGTACACAAATGACTGTATGAACATACATATGACTTACACGATGTGTAAACTGCTATACAGATACACTGACGAAAGATACACACACATGTATAATAACACACACACTACAAAGCGACACACACAAATTCAGATACATGTATACGCACAGAAAAACACACACTAATCAGTACAGTAATCAAACAAATATCATTTGGTAGGCCTACATACATGTATCCAACTTCATTTTAAGCTGACTGTGCCGAACAAAAATAAGATTAACTTGCTAATAATTTTCACACATTTTATATTTTCCAAACTGGTACCCAGGTGTGTAACAGCTCTTGGTAATGAAGCTTTGCCACAATAAATCATTCATGTGGTCACTGGTGCATGCAAAAAGTACATAGTATGTTTTATTGATGAATGTCAACATGACTACCACCCCTGCCTCTCCGCCTGCGCCCAGGTCCCCCCCCCTCCCCCCAAAATATTATTGCATATTGTTACCTTAAGTGCAAGTACTATTTTCATACAACCCACACCTGAATGATATTGCGCCCACCACAGGTGTCTTTGAAATAAACAAAACAAAATTGCCATTCACCTTCTACTCTCCCTATATGTACTCCGTCAAAATGTTTAATACCCAACACCATTACTGTACAAGTACATGTGAGCATCAAACTAATGTATGCGACGAAGTAATATGTTGTGGTCTGCGTTTCTCTGTCTGTATGAGGGGATGATTACATTGTGGTAAGCACAACTAGAAGGAACAATTAGCACCTTGTAACAGAGCATGGAAAAGGCCTTCGTTCTTTAACTAGGTTTTCTGCCGAGCAGTATGCCAAAAGGCATACAGATTGATCAGATTATAAATGGCTTTTACAAATCACAAACCCTAGATATTGAGGGCCCACAGAGCAATTCAAGTAGTCTCTAAATCTCAAATATTAAACGTATGTCAGCTCTGTACATGTTAGGAATTTGATTTTTTTGTTATGTCTTTCAACTCACTGTGTGAAAATACCAGTTCATAGAAAGCATCACACTGCACTTGAAGAAAGAGCAAAGTCCAGTATGCTTTATCATATTTGTATGAAAATAGCTATTTACAAGTCCACAAAACACAACAAGACCTTGTTACAGTTTTGCCTTCAAAAATTCTTCCTTACCAAACATGATTATGTCACATTTCGCTAATAAACAATGAGAATGAGAATAAATTGCAATTTGTACGGACTTGTGCATGTGCAACCACAAAGTACAAACAAAATGCCCAATAGTATTTTGTCCTTTATTCTTAAAATTCTTTCTGTTACATAGAATAATATAGTTTGCACCAAATTAATTTGAATATGTTTGCCAGTAACATAAGATGTACATCCTTGCTGTCTTGTAATTTTATTTTGAATTATATGACACTGGCGCTCAAAAATACGCGGGCGGCTCAGGCTATCTTGCCCAGTAATGCACAAAAAGGAACCCTCAAAAATGTCAAAAACCGCCCTCCAAAATTATGACACTTTTTTTTTTACATATTGTTTTCCCATAGAATCATAATAGAATAACAGAAAAAGAACGTATCAGGAAAATTTAGGCAATTATGACAAGGTATATGACAAGTTTGATATATTTTGCTTATCAAGCCTGCTACATGTTATTGAAAGACCCAAAAACTGAAGAGAAATATTTAATAGCAGCCAAATGACTCTTGTTTCGGGGCAAGGCGCCGGGACCGGGGGGCAAACAGAGGGGGCACTTGCCCCCCCAATAATTGTTGAGGGGGCAAACGTTTTTTGCCCCCCCAATGATCCCCCTAGAAGATGACATAAATAATTACTCAATTATTTAAAGTAACAATGAGCTAATAAAGGCAATTTTCTTGTCTAAACATTGTCAATTTCATAACTGAAATGCAAAATTTTCGCCCCTACAACGGGGGCACTATAAACTATAAGTAAATTTAGTGTATAAGATGGTGCCTCGCCTTCGACGAAGTGTGCCCCGTGGAACATACTTTTAGTAAACCCTTCTTTTGTTTCCTTTCTTCTAAGCTTTTCTAGCCATTATAGAGTATTTTTCATTGCTCGAACAACGGGGTCACGTTTTAAGCTTTTAATGAATACAATTCTCAGACTAAAACGAATGGCAAGTAAAAGTGCTCAGATTGAAGTGATGTCTATATTGCCCTCAAAGAATATTACACTATTGGCCTAATAAGCCCACATCCATTTGTGACATCATGAGCAATAAAAATTTAAGATAATTCTTATTTTAAAGATATGACTTTAAAATCTGTTATTTACCATGCCCTAGAATCACGTATTTTCTATGTCTATTTTTCAAAAATTTCCTACGTGGTAGGGGTATCCCCTCCACACCCTCCCCCCTCGCGTTGATTTGCCTTCTCGCAGTATGGTCTAGCCCACTCTCAAGTGAAATATGTATTTACCATGTCCAGAAAACGTCTAATTTGTATGCGTATTTCATAGAAAGTTGTGGCCGATGACCACCCTCCCCAGCCTCGTTCGCTTAGTCCCTCAGCATAGCCATGACTTACTTAATAACAATTTGTCACATATTTCCGTGTACATCTTTGAGAACCTGACTACACAAATCCCATTAATCTTACGAAAAATACACCTTTAAAATATGTATTACCCCCCTTGCCTAGAAATCACGTCTTTTCTATGCGTATCTGTCAAAAGTTCCTCGTGGGAGGGGGTATTCCCCCTCCCACACCCTCCCCGCTCGGTCGCTAAGCTCCTCGCATGCTTTCCGTCAAGCCCCACTAGCCCCCTACAATTTCTGCTCTAGAAACGCGGCCTGCCCACACCTTTCCCCGTCTCGCTCGCTTCGGCTACCCTCGCCGAGAAATTATCACAATGTTTCATAAATGTGCCCCCATCGAGATTTTGCCCTCCAACTCTTAAAGTGTCTCCGGGCGCCTTTTCCGGGGAGATACATCCTGCTACAACATTAACACTGAACAATGTACGAGAGTTCAACTATCTCTCAACATGCATGTATTCCATGCCTTGACTGATTGGAATCACATGAAGGTTATGTCACATGTCAATACAGTGTAAAAGGAAAAAAAAAAATAACGAGAGTATCAACTACAGGAAAACCTATTGGCCTAACCACAGATTGCTACAGTATGGTCTCTGTCCATGTACATTGTAGTACACAGGAAACCCTACAAGATTCCCTTTACAATATCAGGAAGTAAAGTTAGCACAATAACACTCGCACTACACTTTACAGCTTTATTGGAAAGGTACATGTAGGAGTATATGTACAGTATATTTAGGGACAGTGATTTTCCATGATTGCGGAAAACGAGTGGAAGTTATGGAAATGACAACTTGTTGAAACGGAAAGAGAGTTTTCACACAGGAAGTCACGCAAACTCAACACTGTTCTCCAAATTTTCTCATTTTGAAAGAGAAAGCCATGAAATTCTTGACAAAAATTATTTAAAGTTGACAAGATAGCTTAAAGGGAGAAGGCACCCACATCTAACAGGCATAAATTAAGAAAATATTTGAGTTCTTGCCAACCAATCAGATTGCACATGCACTGCAGGGAGATGACCATGCGTGACCAATGCATGCCACGCAACGTGTGTTAGCAGCACCGTGGTAGTGTATGCACTGTTTGAATTGATAAGCTCCTCCCCCTATAGCTGTTTCTGCAAGTTTTGTCTTAGGGTAAAACTTACAAAGACGTAAAATAAACACAAATTAACTAATTTATAGGGCCTTGATGAAGGTGAGTATCACACAGTACCCCTTATTTAGGCTGTTTTTCACCATGTACCATAATTCTCACAATACTCACAATGTCATTTTTATTCTTAACTTATGCCTGTTAGTTGCTGGCGCCTTCTCCCTTTAATAGCACAAAAAATGACAGTGAAACAATGTTTATTGGCTAATGCTTGTAGTAAGTTCTATGTACACAGAATTGTCACTTTCAAAGTCTACATGTGGCAAAATGGAATTTCTGTTTTTTATGCAAGTTGAAAGGGAATTCCAGAATTCTTGAGACAGAAAAGCTTGTTTTTGTTTTTGTTTTAATGGGAAATCACTGTCCCTACAGTCCTGACACAGACACACAAACACGTCAATTTTCACACTCACAGACACGCAAATACAGTGAACAGTCACACACAAACATACATGTATGCACATGCATATAGGCCTACAGGTACATAAAAACACACAAACATACATGCACACACCATTACATTTGCAGATTTTACAAGTGCGTACATTGTGTAATGGTGTACAATATACATGACTGCATGTATGCCACTTATTGTACACATCAAGAAATACACAGAGCGTGTCTATGGTAAAATGATGCTTCAAAGCATTTCCACAGTAACTGACATTACACATACTTGCGGTATGAATGCATTGTATCATTTGTCTGTCACATTTGTTCAGTCTCAAAAGCATGACAACTGTCAAGTATTTCTTTTGACTTGATTCTAAAGAAAATTGCATAGCACATACATGTAAGGTCCTCCCCTGCAGGCTCCATTGCTATTTTGGAATTACTTCGGCATTCATTGCAATAGCTATCTTAACAATTTTTGTTTTCAAACTTCACATTAATAATTTGTCAAAGGAGCAGTCAGACAGCGAAGTAGTACACTGATTCTAATGTGAGACTGTAATGAAATAAAACATAGTCCTACCCTAAATAGCAAACAAAATGTTACATTACACTGCGACTGTAGGATTAGCTTTATCAAAGTGTGTAAAGATTACCTAAAACTGTGCTTTCAATTAATATAGATTTGCCTTTTTTACATACATGTAGGAAAAATAATTTTACTGCCAATTTGGAAAAAGTATATCTGCAGACAAAACAATGTATATGTACATGTTCTGTACAGTACAACTCTATTACATGTACTTCCTGGTGAACATGTCATGCATGAACTGTACGGACAAGCATGTACTGCATTCAGTGGGTCTAAGAGCATCAATAGCAAGTACAGTCGTTTGACACGAGTTCTTCGAAATGGGCAGGTCAAGGAATACATGTAGCTGTATACTTTAAAAAATTTCGGTATCACTTTCACACATACTGTAACTCCAATTGGTTGCGATGTAAGAAGATACTATTGTGGTCTACAAAGTAGACGACAAACAGCTATTATAAGGGTAGAGACATGAAAATATAATACATGTATGCAGTGAGAATCACAACAGTGTGACTATACTGTAGGTCTACAGCTTGACAGTACAGTAGTTGCAGCACAGTGTCAAACTATAGCTTGGCACATTGTAAATTCAATCTCATAGTTTGTGAGTGTGCACATATTTTAGGAAGTTAATTGTATGGGAAAATAAGTGAATTACTATCTTTCTCTGTGAGTATGTTTCATTTGTGATAGACATTCCACAGCTTGAATTTTAATGCAAGACATCTTTTTTTTTTTCATTTGTGTTAGATGTTCTGAAACTGCATTCTCAATCTACTGGTTGAATTTTCATGTATGACAACATTTCAATAAGTCGTCACACTAACAAATAAATGAAAGAAGAGATTATTCAGAGGTAAAATGTGATGTAATAGATTTTTCATATGATGACCTCTGTATATAGGCCTATCTAAGATTGTGAACTGCTGGTCTATAAACTATAATTTTAAGAAACCAGTGGGATTCAAACCTGTCACCTACATGTACTGCTTTCCGTACAGTCCACCACCAGACTATCCTTGATTACCGGAAGTGACATGATGAACATTGGGTCAAATACTTGGGCTCCTAATTCTGACATTGTTACGTTAAATAGTCCAAGGCGGATAAAGTTCATTGTTAAATGAATGACAGAGATTATTCAAAGAGGTGAAAAGTGATGTAGTAGATATTTCATATGACCCTCTCTGACATGTTTGTGAGAAATTATACATCAGCAGTTTGCGATCTTAAATACTGTAAAACACTATACTTTTGCGACATGAAACTTTCGGGAATAGGAGCCGACAACCATTTCGCATGCATGAAACTTTTCGCGAATGATTCAGAATGAAAAAAAAAATATATATATATATATATAGCGAAATTTGCTAGGAGGAAGCATTTGGGTGTTTTACTAATAAATTATCGCAACAATTTATAGAAAATATTTGTTCTAGCCTATAAAACACTGTTTTATCAAATGTAAAAGTGCATTGCGACCATCGTTAGTGACCACGCACCATTGTCTTGAGTCATTTGATTTGTACAGTACACAGTTATTGGCGTTAAAAAAAGTTGTGTATACACAAGCTTTCGCATGCATTTTAGTTTCGCGAATCTTGACTCCTCGCGAAATTCGCGAAAGTTAAATGCTCGCGAACATTTCTGGTTTTACAGTACACAGAGGGTGTCATATCAATAACCTATTACATCAACAAATTAAATACTTACTGTTGGTACATATTCTGATGGAAATTTATTTGTGGTGTATGAGATGAGTAGACATGTTTTACCGACGGCTCCGTCGCCAACGACAACACATTTTATCGTCTGCATTTTGGATGAAATTTGTTACTTTAGTCTTTTGCGTTCAGCTTCTCACCACCTTCTCCTTTGCATGGACAGAATTCCTGAGAGATGAGAGAGTAAAAGATCAAGATACAAACAGAAAATGTATTAAACACATATTTTAAAAATAGAAATTGGTTTCTGCTATATGTACATAATAACAAAATATTGGAATAATTAATCATGTACAAGGTGCAGTGTCATGTAATATATAATTTAAAGTGATAGGCTAACATTGTGGAGCTTCAATTTAAAAAATTGTCAAATTTTGATATCTGAACTACATAGTAGCGTTCATATGGACAAATAAACACCCTAGGCTACAAAAGTTTGGAAAGTTACACTGCCAATGGAAAGTTATGCATGAATAAACAATTAAAACTCGAGGCGAGTTTGAATAGCGTAGGTGTACACACAGTAAGTCTATGGGGAGAAAATGGGCAGGTGAATCCGATCAACTTACGATTTTCACTTTTTTAAAGCACTAAATAATCATTTTGAAATACAATTTTTTCAGGGCGTCATTTTTAGACCTTATCAAAGACAATGGTAGCATGGGGAATCATGTAGCTCAGATTTTTTTTAACTGTGGTAAATGTTAGCCAATACCTTTAACTAGTGACAGGCAAATTGTTGAGAGAGAAAAGTCACAAATGACACAATATTTTCCAGCAGTAATGGCTGTGACATTGCTATTAAGGCAGTTGTCAGTTGTGCATGTGGGACTATGAGTCTTCTAACAAGATAGTCTCTCAACTGGACTCACTAAAAGGATACCCTATGATGCCTATCTAAAATCTTTAACTTGAATTCAAGTCAGGGAAAAAAATACACGGGGGCTGCGGGCGATTTAGCCCCCGAAATGGCCAAAAGAGCCCCGAAATGTGTAAAAGAGCCCCCGAAAATTACCATAGGGTCAATACAAAAGAATATCTGGAAAGCACTGAAACGGCGAAAAGTAGCCCCTGAAAAGAAAATTGTATTTTTTTCCCTGATTCAAGTCATGAATCAATACAGTGTAATTTTCAATCACTGTATTTCAGTCCCTGTCATTTAACAAAACCTACATTGTACCCATGTTTTTTTGAACCCCCCCCCCTAAAAAAAAGATAAATAAATTAATTAATAAAAAATAAAAAGATTCCTGTGGAAATCAGAAAATTCTGCTTTTTAAAGAACTGTGACATATAAGCCCTCTGAACTGCACATGCGAGAGGCTTGCAAAAATGCAATATTTTCATGAATAGTGCATTTTCACAATATGTTGACTTAGTAGTCAAAATAATATCGCAAATCACAATATATTTTCAAGTAATGGTGGGTCAGTTTGGTCGGTCATACTGGTTCCCGAATGTTCTGGTCAGGTTCAGATTCAAAATTTTCTAAACTGGTGATCCGATGAAAACAAATACATAACAAATGAAATAAATCAATTTTATAAATTAACACGACATAAAAATTATGGTACATTACACTTTTTTTTCTATCTTACAATGAACAACTACTATGCTCTCAAAACAAGATTAAAGAATCAATAACGCAAAGTTACAAGAGACCATGTAGTCACATTACTATGCTGTTTATGACACACGTATACCGTATTTGCCGGTGTATTAACCGCACTTATTTTCCGTCGGGAAAGTCGGAAAAAAGGGGGTGCGGTTAATACACGGGTACAAGCTCCAAGGTGCAATGACAAAGGAGGCCATCAAGGTCGTCACATGGGCATCCAAGCATGGTTTGATGGCCTTCATAAATTTAAGCCCTTGTGATTTGTTTGATTAAGTCTTGTTCATAACTGTTTGTGCACGTACAGTACAGATCGTACATGCAATCTAGCATAAAAAAATAAGCAACATAGGTTGTGCACACAGTAGTATTAATTTAACCATAGTCGTTTCATCTCTAATTGATTCAGTTAAAGAGTAATTTTGTTTTGATAGTGTGTGATATTTGGCAAATGTGTTTGTCAATATACATGTAATGTACGCAGTATTGCCGGTTGTATAGACGCCCTGCACCGTGTATAAAACCGCCACCCGCGACTTTTCAGACCTCGCCAAAAAAAAAAGAAAAAAATAACAGCGGGATTTCTTTTGAAATGGTGGATCGCAATTAAGTAGCGTTAATATTTGGCTTCCGTATGTGTTGAAAACATATCGTCGAGGGTTCGTTTTTTACCCGTACGGACATGGAAGCCGATGTTATTTTTAGTTTCCGTTATTTTGGTCAAAGATCCGTCGAGGGTTATCGTTTTTTACCAGTCGGACTTGAATCGCGCATGCTATTTAGTTCGTATTTTGGTCAAAACTATGGTCGGGATTCGTTTTTACGCGTTAGACATGAATGCCGCGAATATTTAGTTCCGTATTTTAGCTGTCAAACGATCTGTCGATGGAGCGGTTCGTTTTTTTACCCGTCGGAACATGAAATGCCCGCATAGTACTTAGTCCGTATTTTGGTCAAAACGATGGTCGGGGGTTGTTTTTACCGTCAGACATGAATCGCGAATTATTTTAGTCGTGTTTTCGTCAAAACGATAGTCGGGGTTCGTTCTGTCCCGTTAGGACATGAATGCCGCTAGGGCTGCGGGATCGGGAGAAAAGATCGGGATCGGAGATCGGGAGATCGGACGGCCACATTGGCCGATAATCGGGCATCGCGACAAAAATCGGAAATTTTAGTTTTTTTGTTGGACGTTCCAGAATGAATTTACGCACATTTTGCCTCCATTAATGCCAAGATAATGTTGGCTGTTTGTTTACATTCGCGGAATAATTACCGGTAACATCGGCAGCGGAACTACCCGGGACGACGAGGGCGATTGCGCCTCGCGGCGGGTCCAAATCGTCCTTAAAATCCTCGAAATACAATTCTTTGGGGCGATCATTTTTTCAGAGTCCGCACTAATTTTTCTACAGACATTTTACGAATGGTTTACACCGTTTAATTATCTAACATATCATTGGAAAATCGGCCAATATTTAGACTCGGTATCTTGGTCAAAACATATTAAGTCGGAGAGTTGTTTGTTACCTGATCGACAATGAATCCGCTATATTTTAGTTCCGTATAATTGGTCAAAGCGATGGTCAGGGGTTCTGTTTTTACCCCGTCAGGACATGTAATCCGCACTAGTTTAGTTCCGATATAATGTGCAACCAACGATGGTCGGCGGATTCGTTTCTTACCCGTCCAAACATGAATCCAGTACTATATTTAGTTACGATATAATGGCGTCAACGTTGGTCGGGGGTTCGTTCTTACCGTCAGACATGAATCCTCCGGCTATTATTTAGTTTACGTATAATGGTCAGAACGATTGTCGTCGGGGATTCGTTCTTACCCGTCAAGACATGATACGCTACGTATTTAGTTACGCTATAATGGTCAGACGATGGTCGGGGGTTGTTTTACCCGTTAGGCATGATCCGTTATTATTTAGTTAGATATAATGGATAGAACGATTTGGTCGCGGGATTGTTTCTTACCGTCAGACTGAATCCCGCTCAATAATAGTCTACGTTAATGATCAAACGTGGTCGGGGATTGTTTCTTACCGTCAACATGAATCCCGGAACTAACTAGTTGACGTATAATGATCAAAACGTGGTCGGGTATTGTTTTCTTACCCATCTGACTGACATCCCGCCACTAGCTTTAGATTCCGCCATAATGAAAAATCCGGTGAAACGATGTCGGGGCTATTCGTTTTACCGTCAAAACATGATCCGCTAATTATCTTGTACGATATATGGTCAGAACGTCTGGTCGGGGCGTTTCGTTTCTTACCCGTCAGACATGAATCCCGTATTTTTAGTTGTTAGTGGGTGCAGGAACGTCGTCGGCTGGATTCGTTTCATTACCCGTTCAGCATGAATCCGATATTTAGTTTACGTATATTGAGGTTCAGAACGATGGTCGGGGATTCGTTATTATACCGTCAGCCAGAATCCCGCTAATATAGTTACGTATAAATGATCAAAAGAGATTGGTCGGGGATTCGTTATCTTCACCGTCCGACATGAATCCGCTCAATATGTTATACGTATTAATGATCACGATGGTCGGGGATATCGTATTCTTACCCGTCTGACATGAATGCCTGCTTAGTATTTTGTTTCCGTATATATTGGTCAACAAGATGGTCGGGGGTTGTTTCTTATCGTCAAACATTGAAATCCGCTAATATTTAGTTTTCCGTATAATGGTCAAAGCGATGGTCGGGGAATTCGTTTCTTACGTTTAAACATGAATCCCGCGCTATTATTTAAGTTACGTATAATGACAATACGAACGTTGTCGGGCGTTGTTTCATACCGCGTAAGACATGAATCCCGCTAATAATAGTTCCGTATGAGATGCGTCAAAACGAGTACCAATTCTTTGGGGCGATCAATTTTCTTCAGAGTCGGCCTCAATTTTTCTACAGAATTTTACGAATGTTTCACACCGCCGGTTTTATCAACATATCATTGGAAATCGCATATTTAGCTTCGGTATTCGTTAAACTACAGTCGGGAGTTCGTTGATTAATGTCAGACATTGGAATCCTGTAATATTTGCTTCGTATTAATGCGTCAAGCGATGGTCAGGGGTTCGTTTTTAACCGTCAGACCATTGTATTTAGTTAAGTATTTTAATGATCAAGCGCATGCGGGGATGCATGTTTTTAGACGGGTAAGAAACGGAACTCGGACATCGCTTGTCATTAAACGGAACTTAAATATTAGCGGGATTTTCATGTTTTGAGAGAGTAAGAAACGCAGTCCCGACCATCTTTTTGACATTATACGGAACGATAATAGCGGGTAATATCATGTTGACGGGTAGAACGATCCCCGACCATCGTTCTCACCTTATACGAACTAATAGTGGCGGGATTATGTCTGACGCGGTAAACAAACGACACCTCGACATCGTTTTTGATCATTATACGTAACTATTATTAGCGGGATTCAATGTTTGACGGGTTAAGAAACGAACCCCGGACATGCGCTTTTATTGACCATTATACGGAATAAATCGGGATTCATGTTTGACGAGTTATTAGGACCCGACCATTTTGTTGACATTCCGGAACAAATATACGTAGCGGGATTTCGATGTAACGGGTAAGAAACGGGGAAATCCCCGAACCATTTGATCATTATACGTAACTGATTATTAGCGGAGGATTCTATGTTGACGCGGTAAGAAACGAACCGACATTCGCTTTGTCATACGGAATAGATATTAGCGGGATTTATGTCTGACGTAGTAAAGATAAACGACCCTCATCGTTTTGACATTTATAGGAACAAAATACTAGCGGTATTCTGTCTGACGGGTAAGAAACGAATCTACCGACATCGTTTTGATACGTAACTATACTAGCGCGATTCATGTCTGAACGGCGTAGAAACGAATGCCCGACTTATCGTTCTGACCATTATATTCGGAATAATTACTAATCCCGGTTCTGGTCTACGGGTAAGAACAACCCCCGAATACGTACTATAATCTAGCGCGGATTCATGTTGGAGGGTAAGAAACGTAATCGGCGTCCATCGTTCTGGACATTTACGTCGGATATGTCTGAGTGGGTAGAAACGAACCCCGACAACCGTTTACAACTTGACCATTAATACGGTAACTAAATAGATAGCGGATTTCATGTTTGACGAGGTCAAGAAACGAATCCCGGCCATCGTTCGTTATACGGAACTAAAGTGTGGCGGGATTCATGTCTGGGGTAAGAAACGAACCCCCGACCATGGGGAATTCGGAATAATATTAGGCGGCGATTCCATGTTTGACGGAGTAAGACGAACCCATGTTTACGGGAACAAAATACTTAGCGGTACTTATGTCTGATGGTTAAAGAACGAATTCCGACCATAGTTTGTCAGTATACGTAAACTATATTTGCGGGATTCATGTTCTTGACGGTATAGAATCGACCATCGTTTTGATATTATACGTAACTATTATAGCGGGATTTCATGTCTGACGGTGCTAAAACGTCGACCTCGTTCATGACATTATACGGAATAAATAATACAGGATTCTTTTGAGGTTAAGTGAAACGAACCCCGCCATCGTTTTGACCATTATACGTAATAAAATAATAGCGGGATTCATGAATCTGCGAGGTTAAAGCAGAACGAATTCCCGACCATCTACATTATACGTATTACGGATTCATGTCTGACGGGTAAAGATACTACTGAACCGCCACGTTCTGACATGTTACGTAAAAACTAAATAATTTAGCGGGATTCATGTTTGACGTGGTAAAGAAAACGAATCCGAATTATACGGAATAAAAATGGCGGGATTATGTTGAGGGTAAGAACGACCCCGCGCATCGCTTTGACATTCGGGAACTAAATATTTAGCGGGATTCATGTCTGACTACGAACTCCCGACTTATAAATAGATTTTGACGAAATACGGTAAATATTTGGCGATTTTGCCAATGATACGTTGATAAAAACGGGTTGTTGGAACATTACGTAAATTTCTGTTTAGAAAAAACTTGTGGCCGGACTCTGAAGAAAATGGATCGCCCAAATGAATTGTATTTCTGAGGATTTTAAGGGGCGATTTGGAACTCCGCGAGGGGGAAATCGCCCGTCGCCCCCGGGGTATTCCGCGACGCTGTAAGAACCCGGAAATGTTGCCCAACCCATATTTATTCCCGACGGCTAGCAAGACAAATTCCGACCGTTTTGTTATTAGTTTTATACAAATCGCAATGTCAATAATAATTTTCGAAAAGCAAACAACAAAACCCGACTATATTTTAGCATCAAAGGAAAACCGAAATTATTACATAAATTATTACCTGAACGTAACAATGACACGCCGTGAATATTATTTCAGATCAAAAACATATCTAATGTTCACCGATCTTGCGATCCTGGTCTTGAAAGGATCGGGATCGGGAAAAGATCGGGGAATAGTAAAACTTGGGAGATCGAAAGTCGGATTCGAGCCGATCCGCAGCATAAATGCCGCGAATATTTTAGTTCTGTATTTTGTCAACGATGGTCGGGGGTTCGGTTCTTTACCGCTTCAAGCATAAATCCTGCTATTTAGTTACCGTATTTTTGTCGTCAAATAACGATGTCGTGGGTCGTTTCTTACCCGTTAGACATGAATTGCGCGGCTATTAGTTCCGTATTTTTGCGTCAAACGATAGTGGGTTCGTTCTTGCCGTTAGACATGAATGCCGGCGACTTATTTGTTCCGTATTTTGCGTCAAACGATCAAGGTCGGAGGTTTTCGCGTTTTTACCGTTAGACATGAATCCCGCGGAATATTTGTTCGTTTTTGGTCAAGACACGAATGGTTCGCGGGGTTCCGTTTTCTTACCCCGCATCAGACGATGAACCCGCACCTGTATTTAGTTCCGTATTTGTCAAAACGATGGTCGAGATTGGTGTTTTTACCGTTTAGGACATGAATGCTGCGAATTTTAGAACATTCCGTATTTCAGTCCAAACGATTGGTCGGGGTCGTTTTTGCCTTTAACATGATGCCGCGCATATTTTAGTTTCGTATTTTTGTCATTCGTTTCTTTGTCCGTTAGACATGGAAGGCGGCGAATATTTACTTCCGTATTTTGGTCAAAAACGATGTCGGGTGTTCGTTTCTTACGTACGACATCAATGCGATAATAAGCGTAAAAAGCGACGATCGTTTTTGACATTATACGGAACTTAAATATCGCTGGCATTCATTTCTAACGGGTAAGAAACGAACGCCGCCATCGGTTTTTGACCACAATCGGAACTAATATTCGCTGTATTCATGTCTAACGGGCAAGAGAAACGAACCCCCGCCATCGTTTTGACCAAAATATGGAACTAAATTATTCGCGGCATCATGATCTAAGGGGTAGAAAACGAAACCGCCGGACCATGTTTTGACCAAAATACGGAACTAAATAATTCGCGCGTTTTCATGTCGTAACGCGGTACGAAAACGAACCCGACATCGTTTGACCCAAAATACGGAACTAATATTCGCGGGCATTATGTCTACGGGTAGAAACGACACACATCGTTTTGACCAAATGGAACTAAATATTCGCGGCATTCATGATCTGACGGGGTAAAGCAACGACCCCTGCACCATCGTTTTGACCAAATACAGGACATAAATATTTGCGGCATCATTTCTAAACGAGGTAAAAGAACACGAACCAGACCATCGTATTGGGACCAAATTACGGAACTAAATATTCGCGGCATTTATGTCTAACGTAGTAAGAAACGACCCGACTATCGTTGTGGCATCAAAATACGGAACTAACATATTCGCGTCAGTCAATTTCTAACGGATAACGAAATGAACCCGACCATAGTTTGACAAAAATAACGGAACTAAATATTTCGCGCAGGTTTCATGTCTAATGGGCAAAGGAAACGAACCACGACCATCGTTTTGACAAAAATATTTGGAACTTAAAATATTCGCGGCATTATTTTCTGGACGGGTAAGAAACGACCGACCCATCGTTTTTGACCAAATACGGAATAAATGATTTCGACGGCCATTAATGTCTGACGTGTAAGAAAACGAACCCCACATCGTCTTGAACAAAATACTGGGAATAATCATTCGCGGCCATCATTTTACGGATAAGAATGAACCCCGACCATCGTTCTATGGACAAAAATACGGAATTTAATATCGCGCATTCATGTCCGACGGGTAAAACAACAGAACCTCGCATCGATATTGACCAAATCGGAACTAAATACATGTCGGCATTCATGTCGAGGGTAAGAAACGAACCCCGCCCATCAGTATTTGACAAAATACGGAACTAAAATCATACTTGCCGGATTATGTCCGAACGAGCGTAAAACACGAACACCCACATTTCATTTTTTAGCGACTTTCAGTTTTCTTAATAACGGCGCTGGCATTGGCCATTAGAGTGGAGGCGCAATACGCGCGCATGCGGCATTAAAGCTTTAATTTTGTAAGGACTGCTTGACAAAAACTACTTCGTTTTTTTACTTTTAAATGGCAAGAATATTTAGCTGGAAGCTATGCCATGTTAACATACGAGATAATTACAGTAATTATGTTGGGGAATTTAAAGGACAATTTGCTTGTA
>JZLH01S0499151.1:30908-41527 GCA_001188425.1 Eucidaris tribuloides
GAAACCCTAGTAGTTTTGATAAGGATTATTCTATATTTCTAAACGTACAGTTTAAAGCAAATGATAAAATGTGTTACATTGACAACATTAATCCATAATTACATGTCATGAAATGTGTGTTTAGGACGGATTTTATTGGCGCAAAGGTAGGCTACATGTTTTTCGTGATTCTTTTAGTTGTTTATTGTAAGAAAAAAAGACGATGTACTGATTAATGATTATATATGCTATTTTGAATGATATTATTGTGTATGAATATTGGAACATGGTAATTGTAATCGTCACTGCCTGTTCGCTGAAAGAGAAATGGCCCTGGACACTACGCAATGGATAATTTATTTGTATATATTAACGATATTGGAGACAATTTGATTTCACTATAACATGATTTTCAATAGACTCCCAACACGAGTTAAAGTCGTACTCTGGTCTCATACGGGTTTATATATCGTGTTGTGTCTTTTTATTGATAAAGAATGATTACACAAAATATGCAGCTTAATGGCAATTTTAGGAGAAGGGCTATATTGTAACTGATTGCTAAACAAAGCCTTTTAATTAACTTGCTATTGTGGAAGCTAACTATAAAAGTTCTTGGATTTATTTCTGTCATGTCCTTAGTACTATTAGTTTTCAATTCAGCATGTATTACAGATTGTAATATTGTTCCATTAGTCTTGTCCAAAGGAGGCACGAAGGTGAAGACCCTTCCATCGGAAGTCTTCGTCGCACAGACAGTCACATTACGATGTATCTTTGGTAGCAAATACAAAAGAGATAATGAATAACTCCTAGGAGGAGTTAACTTGATAGACTACAAGTTTTTGCCAGAAGGTCGTTATTTAAAATTATTATTTTATTTATTTTATTTATTTTATTTATTTAGTACCATCGCTGTGCGGCGTAAAATGCTCTAGTTTTTTATTTCTTTAAATTTATTTAGATGCATGCCGTCTATCCTGTGCAGGAAACTCTTGGGATGTCCAAGCTATTTTCTGGTATGGCAAGGTTGAACAGATTTTCGCCTCTCTTATCCAGGTGGTATGTCTGTTTGTATCTTAATCATGAAGTCAAATCTTGAAACCATTCTATAGGTATTGGTAACATTTAACCCACAGTTAAAAAAATCTGTAGCCTGCATGATTCCCTATGTACCTGAGTGTCTTTGATGAGGTCTAAATATGATAACCCTGAAAAAATGTATTTCAAAATGTATTATTAAGTGCTTTAAAAAAGTGAAATAGTAATTACCAGATATCACTTGCCTCGGTTTCTCTTCGCATAGACTTAGGTGTACAGCTTAGGTTAATAAAACTCGCCCGAGTTTTTATGTGTTGAATGTCATCGATAGATGCCATTGAGTGTAATTTAGCAATTTGTATTCTAGAGGGTGTGATATTGTCATTGAACACTACATGTGCATCAGATGATCAAAGTTGACAATTTTTTAAATTGAAGTTCCACAATGTTAGCTATCACTGTTAAGTACTTTGAATGCCCATTAACCATTCTTTTGCATTCAAAGTAACTTGAAAGTAATAGGCTAACATTGTGGACTTCAATTTAAAAAATTGTCAAATTTGATATTGACTACATAGTTAGTGTTACATGGAAAAATAAGCACCTTAGATAAAAAAAAGTTGGAAAGTACACATGGACAGTGCAAGTTATGCATGAATAAAATAAAACTGCGGGCGGAGTAAATAGCCTAGGTGTACACACAGTAAGTCTATGGAGAAGGCGAGGTGAATTCCGATCACTTACGATTTCACTTTTAAGTACTAAATAAATCATAATTTGAAATAACAATTTATTTCAGGGCGATCATTTTAGACCTTATCAAGACAATGTACATGGGAATCATGGTAGCTTCAAGATTTTTTTTTTAACTGTGCAAATGTTAGGCCAACAAATTAACAAAACTCATCAGTAAAGACAATTGATTCTTCTCTTGATGAGCATCTCTCCACCTTTCTCTTGCACTCAATTTCCTTCTTAATTATCGTCATCGACCATTATTGGCAATAAGAATAAGCAAGTTATGCGAAATACCACAATTCATCAGTAAAGACGCCAATTGATTCTCTCTTTGAATGAGCCTTTCTTCACCTCTTCTTGCCACTCAAAATTCCTTCTTAATTAGTCGCTCATACACCATTCACTTTGGCAATCAGAAGATAACCAGTTATGCGAAATTAATAAACTTTATCAGTAATACCAATTGATCTTCTCTTGATGAGCATTCTTCCACTTCGTTGCCCTCAATTTCCTTGTTATGTAGTGTATTCAATTCATGTCAAATCAATAGATGTAAGTGAGGTAAAGGTTAAAAATTAGGAATAAGACCGGAGTTGCTTTCTTCTCATGTGCATTTCACCACTTCTTTGCACTCACAATTCCTTGTGAATTGTCTCAACCCATTCATTGGCAGTCAAAAAGAGTAATCGAGGTTTGAAAAAACCATAATGTGAACAATTGCCTTTCCTTCGTGGCATCTCTCCACACATTCTTTGCCTCCCATCTTTCTGTTGAGTTGCTAAATTCACCCAATCATTCGGAGCATTAAAAAAGTAAGTGAGATTACAAAAACTTCATTATAAAAGGAGGATCTTCTCCTTGCAGTATAAATCTCCACTCCTTTGTCATCATACTTTGTCATCATAATTTCTCGCTGTCATGTGTCTCAACACATTCTCTGCACATGAAAAAAGTAAGTGAGTTTCAAAACTCATTAGTAAGAAGATTGTCTTGTCCTTCATGAACATCTCCTCCAATTCATTGCCACTAAATTTCTTATTGAGAGTTTGCTATCAACCAATTACAATCAAGAGATAGGCTAGGTCATAAACTATCAACATCAACTCAATCAAACCTTTTTTTTGGCAACATAATTTTCGTTGTAAGGATTGTTCATCAAACCATTTATTTGGCAGTCAAAGAAGAAGGCTAGGTATAAACCTCAAGTGGACTGATTAACTTGTAATTTGTCGTCTTGTCTTCAGGCTGACTGAGCTCATGCATCTTCTCGGATGTTAAATGAATTTACTTTTACTGTATCATTGAGAAAATTAGCACCTCCATGTACGCGCTCTTAACAATAAAATGTCCTTACACTAGCCTCTGTAGGCACTCTACTGCTATTCTGCAACATGCTTACTGGTTGTCATGCAACAAAATAGTCTTCGCCACCGAATGATGTCTCTTTCTAATGAACTTAACTTCACATTTGGCACCTCATATTTGCCGAGGCATCCTCCACCCAGTTTCTCGGACATCGTAAAGAACGAAGTCATAAAACTCAGTAGGGTGAATCGATTGATCTTTCAGTAACTTGTTTCTCTCTTGTCTTCACAGTGAGTTATCTGGCAGTCTTTTGATCTGGTACATTGCCTAAAAAATTTTACTTTTATTGCTTGCAGAAAATGATTATTTTCAGCACCTGCAGCACCCCTCTTTACACAATTTATATGTCCGTTAACATGTGATGCCTCGTGGTGGTGCACTCTACCTCTGCCTTCTGGCTTACAAAAAAAAAAAGTCTTCTCCACCAATTGGTGTCTCTTTCTTAGTCGACTTTACAATTGACATACCTTCAACTTTAACTCCTCACTGTTCTGCTGATCATCTCACAGTTTTCTTGGAAATCAAAGAAAGAACGCAGGTCATAAAACCCTCATTAGTGTGACTGATTGATCATGGCGTAATTGCTTTTGAAGAACTTGTAGCTTGTCTTTAGTTCACACGAAAATGTTGTTCATCCATCTACTGAGGCTTGCTACACATAAATAAATTTACTTTCTCTGTCCCAGAAAAAGGGAATATTTTCCGAGCATGTCAGCAGCAACCTGTTGAATGTTGTTGACAGTGAGCCTTTGTACTGCTGGTTCTGTTGTAACCAACAAATGGATCTTCTTAACGCATTTGAATGTCTCTTTAATCTAGCCTCGTTCAACAGAGAAGACCTTTTATCACGCTTTTGCAGTGCATCTAGACTCTTGCATCTAGACAGGAATTGTGTTTCTAACACAACTTCTGGCATCTACTCTACTTCATATTCGGTTGGATAGGGGGTGAATGCTTACAGGATTTTGAAGTTGAGTCCTTCTCAACTCTTAGCATGCGAAGTTGTAGATTGCGACAAAATAACAATAATTCCATAGAGGTTTGAAATCCTCTGATGTAGAGAGTTAATGTTTATGTTCGTCTGCATGTGCATTAGTGAATACATTTGAATAATAAGCACAAGCATACAAACGTATAAAAGTTTTCAGGTTGTCAAGAGATGATGGCTTCACAGAAGATATATTCAGTAAAATTTGAAAAAAGAATGTCCTGTAGATTTTCTTTTTTAAATGAAGTATAAACAGTGAATTAGGCTGTAAATTGTTTGATCAAGCTGCTAAATCATTTTACAAATAAGCACATCCAGTGTGCATCGTTGTAAATCAGTGCATGCGAGTGAGACTTTAGATAGTGCGCTTCGGCGAGTGCATAGATGCGATCTTCAAGACATTGAGGTAATGATGTGACAGTGTCAGGTGTGTTAGTTTGTGTTTAAAAATACAATGTAATGTACCTCATTGAGGATTTTGATGAACCAAAAATACAAACATATGGCGCTAGATCTAGAAGTTCGAATTCTCATAAAATGACAAATAAGATTATCTTAACTAAGCCCATATGGATTCAGCATTTTCTGCGATCCGTAAAGAAGCTGTGCTTCCACACCGTTGGCGTATGATATTCGTATAAGCCTGCAATGTCACTTTTTGTGGTACATCTGTCTGGGACTCTGTACAGTGTGTGCGAAAAAAGTTGACTGCAGTGATGCGATTTGACCAAAATTACTTACAGTATGCTTGAAAGAATATAGCTATTTCATAAAAAATGTGTACTATCTGGATCATGTAACATTAAAAAAAGTGAGACAATGTTTCCTTGATTCGAGTGAATACAAAATAACAGGCTGGGATGATGAGTCTGATGACCTTCTTGATGCTTACAGCACACGTCACACGTCAAACAAGTCACAACAAAAGAGGCGCATAACGCAACCAGGACAGACGTCAGCTCAAGAGACATACGAAAGAGGAATAAAAACGTAGTGGAAGATCATATATACCTGGATGGATGGTTACTCATTTTGTAAGTTTTTAATTGATAGGGTTGTTTCAAACTTTTACTTTTTTTTCCGAATTTCCCAACTTTTTTAGTCTTAAGGGAGAGGCGCCAGAACTTAACAGGCATAATTTGAGTTCTGCCAACCAGCACAATTGGACGTGCCAGGTCTGAGCTGGTCATCGTGACGCGACTCATGCCAACGCGAGGTGTGTTAGCCGCACGTGGGTATATGTATGCATCTGTATTGAATTGATAATAAGTCCTCCCCTATACGCTGTTTTCTGCAAAGGTTTCTGTCTTAAGATACGCTTAAAAAGATGTAAAATAAGACACCAGTTAACTAATTTAATGGGCCTTGTATGAGGGGAGTATCACACAGTACCCTTAATTTAGGCTGTTTTGTCAAAATGTACCAATAGATTCTCAGACAATATCACAATGTCACTTGTTATTATTAACTTAGCCCTGTAGTTCCGCGCTTTCTCCCTTTAATTTGTTAGGATATTTTTTCTGGATCTCTGGCAATACTTTGTTATCATGGTTAAGAGATAGACACCAACGATTAAAGAATATATCGGTGAAGAGTAACGAAACGTCATTTTTCATAGGATTATTCTTACAAGTTTTTTTTTTTTTTGCTAATTATTTCATTGTACAGAATAATGTGTTTATTGTCTTATACTAAATTTGTTGCTCTGTCAACTTTTATACTGGTATTTGAAAATTTGCAAATGTTCCTACGTACAAATGTGAAATATTTAGATGCTAAACAATGTCAAGATATGAGTACATTATAGTTAATGTGGGCTGGCAGAAGGGCTTATCTGTATGCTCCAAACTGGAGGGCTTTAACTTTGAAAGCATCGCTATTCACATAATAAGAAAGTTAAGTTGATATTTTAAGATCTTCTGTCCAGTCTTTGTATTACGTGCAGAAAGTATCAAACCGGGCAATAAGTTCTTAAATGAAAGAAAAAAAATTGCTGTTAAGGCCTCTGATTGTAGCATAGGTAAAGGTCTTTGTGCCAGCACATAGCAAATTATTTGGTAGTGTTTGTGTTTATTTATATGTGAAAATAAGATTCACGCCACCATGTTGTACGATGTTCATTTAAGATCGGAACGCATCAAGAAGTACTGGTAATCGCAGCAAAGCGGTGAGTGTGCAGTTATCGGGCCAGTGACCACGTGTCAGCTGGGTGGTCAAATCTAACACAGTGGTGGTCTTCCCGTCGATGCAATGGTTCATCAAGCAACACGACAATACAGAGTACATGATTGCGAAGATAAGCGAAAGCAGAAGGCAGTGTTTAACCTCAGAAATACCATACTCCAAATATCAGCAGGCAAAGTGTATGGATTGTGTTTTAGTGGTACTTAGATGGTTGAAGGCATTGTAGATAACAATGTTTCCATTAAAAAAAGTGTGAGCTTTATGATTCCCATGTACCAGTGTCTTTGATAAGGACGAAATATGAAGCCTTGAAAAATAAATTCAGTTTCGAAATGATAAATAGTGCTTAAAAAAATAAAAAGTTATTGAGAGACTTCCCAGTTTCACATATCGAGACTGTGTCTTGGCAGATTTTCATCAACCGGAGGATAATTCATGATAGCAAATTGTTTAATTGTACATATTGTTAGCAAATTGACGCAAATCTAACTCAACACTGTCAGTTTAGCAAAGTTTGACAATTTTAAAATAATGTGTCTTCCACAAGTTTATGTTGTGTCTGTAACGATAAATTGGAATCAATAGTGCGATTTACATTAAGGGTGGGGGGGGGGGGTTGGAAACCACAACGGTGAAATAAATAATACCTTCGGGAAAAATTGTCATGAGGGTAAAAACATATTGTTTAAAAATGGAAAGTGGAATTGAAAATCCACCCACCCAAACTATCAATGAGAAAGTTTAGTTATTTATTTCCATCACATTACTGTTTGTACTTTTGAATAAGCTAAGCAGATAACAAATCTATCAAAATGCTAGCAAATGAAACAAAATTACTAGTTGAACTTCAATTTTGAGGTTATGTGGTATGATCCCCCCCCAGAAAAAGGGGGGGGAGGGGAATGAAGGGCAATACATTGAATGTTAATGTAATTGTTTTATTTAGTTATGATTATTTTCCCCCTTTTTTACTTTACCATTATTAATTTATTATGATTTTTATTGATTTTCTGCAGTTTTGAATGACATGATAGAAGACATGTCAAAGTGTCTGCAGCGACGTCACAAAATTGAAAGCGTGTCCCATCTAGCACTGCCTATACAGGTAAGCAATGTGGAAGATTGTAGTCCGGCACATCTTGTTAACCTGTCGAAGACTAGACACGGGATATCTTGACTCGAGGTCAATGGGACATGCATGTTAAAGCAAAATCAAAGGCCCGTATTCTCATAATCGCTAAACCATCGCTAAACCCACTTGCTGTACTAAGTTAGTACGGCAAGTGGGTGTAACTTTCATTTCCTATTCTCATAATTCGTTAAACCCACTTACTACTAAGTTAGTATGCCAAGTGGGTTTAACTTTAGACTAAGCCAGGGGTAGGTTTAGCGGTGGTTTAACTCACAGGCGAACATCATCTTGACTCTCAAGTGGTACGATAATTGCATTGAAAAATTGAAATAAAGTAAATTGGCGACCTTGAAAAATTTGGTACCTAAACAGACAAGCAGGATCTGCTTGATTTTTACTCCGAAAACAAGTTTCCAAACTGATTCAGGCTGTCCAAGAAGAAAAATGTGCATTTCCGCCACTGTTTGTCACCGCGCGCGCACGTACACAGACACTGGCTGTGCTGACACTGTATGCCGCACGCACGAGCGGCTGTACTGTTCAAATCTGCCCCAATCCTGCCCGAGTCTTATTACTGTGCACCAATAATTCACACTCAAATGGTTTCATTACTCCAAACGAACAAACTATTTACAGAAAACAAATTGAAAAAAAAGATCATTGGTGTAACAGAGCTGCTTTTGAAACATGAACGCAGTCGCTCCGCCTCCGAGGCTCCGGTCAAGAATAATAAGAAATCCTTGTTTGCGCAACCGAGTCGAGTGACATACATGTAATGACAAACTCGTCCTTTATTAAAACGTGAAAGTGGGTATTTTCCGAGAAATTGTCATGCAGTATATTCTTCAGAATATGCACCATTAATCAGGCCCCGCCATTAATTATTTAAATTCATATCGTTAGATCAAAGACTTCATTAGATCTAATCAACGTTAGAACTAACTGCAGTTAACGTTAGTAGATCTGTCATAACTTCGGCGTATCATTCATGTCTTTGCATGAAAATCAACAACCATCTGCCCAATACTGATTTTATTTTCAACCCTTTCCTGAATTTTCTGATGAATTGCAGAAAAGAGGTTTATATGAATGATTTACCCAATCCAATCGGAAATTTGAGTAGGTCTAGATTAGTCGTGGTCACGCTTGTTCGCAGGCTGCATGCATGCTATCCATACTGTACAACATGTTATTTCGCTGTCGATGTCACTAGCTTGCTAGCTCAGCTCAATGATCAAGCGAGCGCAACCAACGCGCGCGTCCATTTTAATAATACGCGCTACGCAGTGTAATTCCTATGGAGCCGAGCGCGGTGTAGTGCGCACTAACAAATCTTTGGTATTTGAGCGTACGCATTCGATCAACGTTACCATGGTAGTTAAACTTTGCGTGGGTTTAACGCAGGTTTAACGCGGGTCTAACTAAACCCACCTTATGAGAATAGCAATTTAAAGTTAAACCGAGCGTGGGTTTAGTTAAACCCATGCTCGGTTTAAACTCGAGCTTGGTTTAATTTTTATGAGAATACGGGCCAAACAGTCTTGGAAGGGATATAAAATATGATCTAAGCTTAGTTGAATCCATGTGTTAAGATTTAGTGAGTTGGATTGTATGAAAATGCATAATGTAATATATATAATGTTTAACTGTGTTTATTTGTACAGTGAATCCTCACTCTGCCAAATAATATTAGCATTTTACATGCAGGCTTTGCAATGAGTGGTAGTGCGCCAGCCTACGGCTACCAAAAAATTATGTTGGGCAACCAAAAATTCAAATGAATGTATATAATATACTTTTAGTAATGAAAAAGTAAGAACCAAAGTAAAAGTATACATGCCAACTGTTCCTATTAAATAGGAATATTCCTATTTTTTGGAAAAGAAAAGAGCAATTTTAACCCTTTTGTTCGTATTTTTGTTTGAATTTGTCTGTAGTAATGTATAGGAAATTCAGGAATGTTCCTATTTTTTAAATTCTTAAAATAATTTGTTCCTATTTCTTGGCTTTCAGGGTTGGCAGGTATGTAAAAGGACCAGATTTATGAGGGAGAGATTTGAGAGGGAGGAAGGGCCCAGGACCCCCCCCCCCCGTTCATTTTTTTTCAATTAGACAATGATTTTTAAGGCTTTTCAGTCAAACGGGACCGGCCGTTGTCAGGAGATCAAGGAAATCCTGGTATTTATACCAGCAACAGAGAACAAAAAACAAATGTCAATCAATCAACTAAATGAAAAAATGCAAATGTCACTCAATCAAACATCTGGGTTAGAAAAACATAAAATTGTTGTTCTTTGATTGAGAAAATGAATCAGCTAAACTGAATTGAACAAACAAACAAAAAAAGAAGCATGTTACACTTGATTTTTGATCAATAAAAAATTTCTGCATGTCAGGAGCTGTTAACGGTGGTAGGTCGTGTCTGCCGACAACAGAGAACAAAAACACAAATGTCAATTAATCATCTGAATGAAAAATGCAAGTGTCAATCAATCAAACATCTGGGTCAGAAAAACATAAACATTTTGGTTCTGTGATTTAGAAAATAAATGAGCTAAACTGAACTGAACAACAAACAAACAAGCACATTACACCAGGGTTCCTGCGGTCATGGAAAACTTGGAATAGTCATGGAATCTTGAAACTGTTTTTCCAGGCCTGGAAAAGTTATGGAAAATGCATAATTATGAAAAAGTCATGGAATTTCATTAATTTGTATGTTTATTGCCTTTCAATGATCTTCTTTTCATATTTTTTATTTTAATGGAACTATTTTTTGCATTAACCACATATGTTTTCATGAAGCTGCTCTGCCAAAAAGGTCCTGGATTTCTAAAATTTATCGTGGAAAAATTGTGGAAAAGTCATGGAATTTATTTTTGTAAATGGTGCAGGAACCACACTTGATTTTTGTTCAATAATTTCTGCTTTGTCAGGAGCCGATAACCGTGGTAGGTCGCGTCTGCTGCGACAGCAACGGCCGCCTCAACGCCCAGTCCGTCATGATGGAGGGTTCGGTGGAGTCGTCGGCCGGTAAGCAGGTGGCGGTCAGCCTTGCGGAGATCAAGGAATACTCTCTCTTCCCGGGTCAGATTGTGGCCATGGAGGGGATCAACAGCACTGGGGTCAAATTTGTGGCATCCAAGATTTATCCTGTGAGTTGTGTCATATTTTATTACAGGCTGTTTTTAG
>JZLH01S0499296.1:4851-16105 GCA_001188425.1 Eucidaris tribuloides
ATGTATAACGACCCTCATGTCTTTTTATGAATAGCGGTGTTTATGAATAATGACCCTAATGAACTGCGACCCTTATGTCTTATTATGAATAGCGGTCCTTATGAATAATTTTTTTATAACTAGCGGGCGGACCCCAGAAAGGGATCTGTAACCCCTGCAGTTGGGTTCTTAATTATCAATTATGCATTGCACGTACGCCTTATTAATGACCTAGTTTCAAACAAAATTGTCATAGTATTACGGTACTAGCTAACACATGGTAATCGTTCAAGTTTTACGTCAACTACGTGTTCGGGTGATTAAAAAGTAGCACAAATAAAATCATCTCCCGGCCATGGGCATCACTAGAGGGGGGTATAGGGGGTGCGATACCCCTATTCATGGTCACAGTCAGCAAATTCATGCACCCAGTCGGCAATTTCATGCGCCCACTCGGCAAATTGAAGGAAAGGAGGAAGACAAAGGAAAAACTAAAGGAAAGGAACGAAGAAAAGAGAGAAAGGAGGCAAGAAAGAAAGAAAGAAGAAAACAAGTAGGGTTGGATAGGAGGCAGGAGTAAAAGAATTAGCCAGCCATCCCTTGTCAGCATTCTGAGTGCATGTTATTAGCATAAGAAAAATGTTCACGAGTTGATATTATCATGAAAAGAGGCAAGTTATAAAATCGCTGGCAAAATCAGATTTGGAAATCATTCTGTATCGTTTACTCGGCATAAGTCCGACTGGATACCACTTCTCAAAACAAACATATCGCAAGCTGGGCACTGTATTATGCACTATAGTCATTCCCGAGGGGCAAAATCAGTTTTATAATGTATAGCAGCCCCCGAACATTCTCGTAAAATGAGTGTCAGTACCAGGTTAGAATCATTCAAGAGACAGCTAAGAACCCTCATGCTTTGCTAAAATCTTTGAGACCTTGTCTGCAAATTTGAAATGTTGTTGGCACATATATCGTTCGTGTCCTTTTGCCTTTTCATCTGTTATTTCTATTATTTGGGGGGGGGTGGTGGTTTGTGTTATTTTATCGGCAATTTTGGTCAACACCTAAAACGAAACTGCTTTAGCGATGCTCGGTGTATCATCTTTAACACGGATTTTAAGATGTCTTACCAAAGTTCAACTGGCTTATTCCATTGTCTTAAAAGAGATTAAACCTACATGTTTTTGACGTGATATGTGAACATTTTCTCATCCGTCCGGAACTCTCCCCGTTTCTTAAAACAATGTATCTAGTCTCTTAACAATAAAACGTAATCTACGCTCGGTACATATATTTGCAACTGCATCCAATGTTAATTATTATGATTCTTTGGATTTAAAAATGCTAAAACTGCACATTTTGTAGGTGAAAATGTCATTTTTTTCACCCAGGGAGGGGAACCAACTCCAAGATCCCCCCCCCCCAATTTATCACTAATTCATCGCAACACTTTTGCACAACAGCAAAGGACAAATTTGCATCCCTTCACCTAAACTAGGACTAAAAGACACACACATTTTCAAAGCGAAAATGTCAAAATTTCTCACCCAGGGAGGGGTACCCCTTCCCAGACCCTATACAATTTATAAAACATAAGCAATCACCACATTTTTGTTCAACAACTACAACATGTCAATATAAATTCCTTCATCCGAAAAGGGGCAGAAGACACACATTTTCAAAATGAAAATGTCAGATTTCCTCACCCTGGGAACGGAACCCCCTCCCGGACCCTCCCCCAATTTATCACAAATCAACAATCGCCGTAACTTTTGCACACAAAAAAGTGTGAATCAGGGGCGGTGGAACCAAGGGCAGAAGGGGCACTTCCCCCCCCCCCAAAAAAAAAAAATCGATAGACAAAAAATGCCCCTTTTTTCAAAGTGAAATGCGCCCTTTGTGAAATGACAATTTGAAAAAAAAAATACACTTTTCGTCCCTTAAGGGGATTCTCTTTGATTTATTATATAGTGTGTCCCAGAAAAAAGGAAACCGGATTTCATGGTAAAAACATTCTATCATACTGAATAATTTCTTCAATGAATAAGGTATGATTGTAAAGCTCTGTTCCTCTTCTTTCATTTGATACATAACTTATAATTTACCGTTCACGCATTATGGAATTCAAACAATGGATATTGGTGCTACCAAAATTTCATTCGCACGCACATATTCCATCTTTGAGTGCATTTTCATGGTAGTACAGTAAATGTAATAATTTTTAAGAAACAAAAGCATGACATAAAAAATTCATAATTTCTTTTTTTATCTGACACCTCATGCTTAAAAATGAATAATGTATGCCGGAGAAAAAATACAATTAAAACATGCCTGTTTTAGCGTGATATTTAGAATGAATCCATTTCGAGGAACTGGAAGCGACCAGAACAATAAGGTTCACGCACGGCTGACTTCACACAATATCTTGCTCGGGCACAACAATAGGCTCCGAGTCATGTTTGCAAGGTAATTTCTTGGTTGCTGGCTGCCAAACCCAGGAAACAGGGTTAATGAAGGCATTTGGAACATTTCTGAAAACAAGCATCTTTTCAAATTGTCTTTTCTCACTGATACACCGATTATTTTTCACAAATGTGGTATCATATGAAAGAAAATAAAATCGGCTTTTCAATGTCGAAGATATTTTGAATACATTCAAGCATGAGAGTTTGAATTTCAAATTTGCTCGTGCAAATGATTTCATGACTGTGTCCGTTCTTATTGTCTTTGCTCAGCCATGCGTGAATGGGAATCTCTGTGGCTGGTATCAAATTAAAGAAGAGAAAATATGCTTTCCAACCATGTACGATTTTTTTTTCATATTTGTTGCTAAGATATAAAAATATCCTCATCAATCTCGGTTTCCTTTTTTCTGGGACACACTCTATACAGTGTGTCTCAAAAAAAATTGTGCAAGTGAAAACCGCCCTCTTTGGCAATTAGAAAATACTCTTGTGACATGATGCTTACGTCATCGTAAAGTGCATAGTCTTAGCTCTCAAATGCCGTTAGTTTTGTTTAATTTGCTTGTCATAATCTTGAGATACGTTAATTTAAATAAGAAAGGGTAAAATCGCGACTGTGCCACTTTTACTACAGTCCCGAGTAAAAGTGCATGACACAATTGTGATTCCACCCTGTTGTTTTTGACAACATATCTCGAGATTAAAACAAGCAAATTGAACAGAACAAATGACATTTGAAAGCTAAGACTTTACCCTTGACGGTAATGTAAGAATAATGTCACCAGAGTATTTTCTAGTTGCCGAAGAGGGTGCCTTTTACTTGCAGAATTTTTGAGACATGCTGCAGCACGTCTCAAAAATTGTTCAAGTGAAAAGTGCCCTCTGTGACAGTTAGAAAATACTGCTGTGACACATGTTTACGTCAACATCAAGGGCAAAGTCTAAGCTTTTAAATGCTGTTTGTTCTGTGCAATTTGCTTGTTTTGATCTCGAGATAACTTGTAAAAAACAAAACTGTGGAATCACAACTGTGTCACTCTCACCGGAAGAGGGCCTGATGCTATATTGACTGTAGTAAAAGTGGCACATGTGTGATTTTACCTTTTCGTTGTTAACTAAACATATCTCAGGGTTAAAACAAGCAAACTGAACAGAACAAACGGCATTTGAAAGCTAAGACTATGCCCTTGATGGTGATGTAAGCATGACGTCACAAAAATGTTTTTCTTATTACCTGAGAGGGCGCTTTTTACTTGCACAATTATTTTTTAGACACACTGTATTATGTTTTATGCCCCCTGATGGGACATGTCATGCAGTACATAAAAGACAGAATTGGGTCAATAAGTTCAACCAAAGGGCACATATTGTGACTAAAAAGGGCATTTGGCCTCTCATCTTAGTACCCTCATGTGGTAGCGAAAGTTATGCACTCCCACTGTTTGCTCCACTGTACCATCCATTTCACTTACAGGCATTTTTTTCTAAGTTAAATGTACCCTCTGCTGGTTTGTACCTTTACTGAGTAAAGCGAAACTTTTTTAAGGTGTTTATATCTATTATATATTATTTATTCCATGTATTTTGCTTCTGATTCGGCGAATACACAAAGTAGGTACACATTGTTCAAAGAAGGGGGCACATGTGCCTGAAGGGGTAGCGTTCAAGTGGCAAAAATTGGGGCCTCACCATCTTTTCCCCTGATAACATCGCCCTATTTTTATATGCTTTTCAGGCGACAAAAGGTGTGTTTCGTGAGCGAACTTTGTGAAGCCTTTTCTTCTCTTCTTCAATTAAAAATCACTTCTTTAACGAGGAGAGATTCCTTTTTACTGTATTAAACTTGGCGTAACGAAGCATAATCCTCGTGACTGTATACTTTATAAGATACGAGCATATTTAGATCCAATATCGTGTAGATGGGGTGGTTGGTAGCAGTAACTACTCAAAAATCGGGCATTGTTAATGCTCAGAATCATACTTCATTAAATAGCACCATTTTGCTTTTTATTTATTTTGTAATGTTTGTCTAATCAAGTTCTATTGCAAAAACGAAAGAGGCTTATGTATAATGGACATTAGGCAAGAACGAGAGAAGATGAATGTTTTGCGATTAAGGATTTTTTTTTTCAAAAAGCACTGCTAAACAATATGTGTCAAAATATCAATTAATAAAAAATGAAGATTGAATGAAATATTTTCAAGAAAATATCCATTTCTATTGTTCATAACGAAACTATTTTTTATTAAAATTTATCAGATGAAAATACACATCTGAAACTTCGTAAATTAAGTCATTATTAAAATTGCATTATAGGTCATGTTATTGTGTACATTGTAAATATGTCGCGAAATAAAAGCGAATATAGTTCATTTTGAAATATAATAAACAATGCTTTAACCTCCCGTAGCCGAATTGACAAACCATTTACCTAGCTCCTCCGTTTCGCCATTAGAAATAATAATCCGTTCGTTTAATGTGTTTAAATGTAATTGTAAATAATTTTGTTCTCATAGTGTTCATACACTTGACCTGCCATACGTTTAGAATGAAACTGTGAACCTTGTCCTCCTTTATGTATATAATGTATTCCTCTCTTGATTCTTCAATACATCATGATGAAACAACAATTTCTGCCCTCCAAACAGTGTTACCTCGTTGTTACCTATAGATCCGTTTGGTCTAGATTGATATTCTTCATTTTCTTAGCACATTACACAAATAAAAAAATCAAACTTGTAATTAGCGCAAGACTAGACTATAAAGCGAGTTTTACAACTTGAAAATCTCCCAGTTTTCCAAAACCAATATACAATTTATGTTCTGATAATGAAGACCTCCCTTTAAAAGGGGTTTGTTCAAGAAAACAATACAGCGGAAAAAATGACAACTTCAAGCAAAAACTTTATCTGATTGTGAAAATATCTGCATGCACCCAATATCCCGTTTTGAAATAAAACCGGCCCTTTGTGGATTTGAACTACTACTTTATCTCAATTTCATTCCTCTTTACTTCTTAGGTGGCTCGGTTAACAGTTCACCCACATACCAGAAACGCGAGTTTGATATCGAAATATTCATTTAAAAAAATTGTTTACATCCTTCACACTAAAAAAATAAAGGTGCGTACATAGTGCAACTTTGCGGAAATACATGTAGGTGCAGAGCAATTTCTCCCGCGGTATTCGCGCAAATCTGCACTTTTCACGGCTGAGCGCTCGCCCCACTCCATCATGTTTGAAGGTTTGCACCTTTGAGGTGAACATTTTGCCTCCAATAGACCACTTTCATTATGTATTCAAATTTATGAATGTTTTCTCTTCCGAAGCCTGTTGATAAGCTATTTCTTTCATCTGTTTCTATGAATACAATTTCAATACTGAAAATGCAACTTGCATAAATTATACTATTTTCTATGTCGGACGAGCTCAGGCAAGCTTTCAGGTTGTCAAGAACAAATTTTGCTTAAAAGGTATGCATGGAATTTTAATATATTACGAAAACGGTCTATAGGTCCAAGTTTGCACCCTAAAAGGATGAAAATAATGCACCTTCGGCTTTAATACAATATAATCAGTTGAAAATAAACACCTTCACGGCCAGCGTGATGGCCAAGTGGGTAGAGCGTCCGCCTCACGTACGGAAAGTCGCAGGTTCATGCCCCGGTAAGGTCATATTGTACGAGTTTTTAAATATTTGTAAATGTTAATTAACAAGGTGTATTATAATGTAAATACTATAAATAGCACTGGAATGAACGTAAATTGCGGTTCACACACAAAAACACACAGTTTGCAAGAAAAAGAAGAATATTTTTTTATTTTCTATGGTACAACTTTGCACCTTTCGGGTGCAACTTTGCACCTTTCAGAAAGGTGCAGCCTTGCACCTTTCAGAAAGGTGCAAAGTTGCACTTTTAAAGCTGCTCCCAGTGTAACATTGGTCTGCACCTTTAAAGGTGCAAAGTTGAGCCTATTTTTCTTAGTGTGTTTGGGCTTAATGTAGCATTTGCTTATTTTTCATTAATTCCAGCTTACGTCATATATAGTGACTTTAAACCATCCATACCAAGTATGTTAAGACATACATACATATGTCATAACTTTCCTGCACAATGGCTTAGTAAGAGAAATAAAATTGATTGGGGCTTTACATTCTAGATAGCAAGTGATTGTTGTTATACAAGCAATGTCCCTTCATTAAGTCGATATTTGATTTTCAATCTGAATACGTGCCACAATCCCCGAAAATCCCACAATGAATAAGAATATCGCTCTAATATTCGACTTTCCACCATCAGTATGGTGGCTTTGGATGACACTTTTTCTCTGAAAATGACATCACGGAACACAGGAACATGCATCAACAATTCTTCTTCTACAGCCATTGCCAATCACTGCGGGATGAAGGCCTCAGCATGACCTTTTCGATTCTCTCTTCCCCTCCCATATTTATAACAATTGGCATCATATCCAGAATTGTTGTATTTCATCTCTCCATGCATCTCCTTTCTCGCCTGCCTCTATTCGTCTATCCCTCTAGACAACAATTGATAACATGCAAACAAACTTATGATTTTCTTTTTATTCCATGAGTTTTAATCCTGTTGTAAAAACGAATTTAAGTGATTACAATCATATATCCTTGTTTCGAATTAATGCAATGATAAGGTAAATGTTAATGATTAATGATCCTTTCTCTCCACTTAAGATTGCTCGTGCAACTCAATTACTTAATGTGGTCAATGTCCCTGCATGTATCTGACATCGCTGAAGTTTGTAAAAAATAATTTTATCATCTATTCAATATAAGACATATTCGAAAATACTTAACTCGTGAAAGTACCGAAAAGATCATCCATGCATTGGTTTCAAGTAGGTTGGATTACTGTAACAGATTATTTTGGGGTTTACCTAGCAATAAACTAGACAAACTACAGAGGGTACAAAATGTATGTGCTAGATTAGTCTGTAACTCTCCTCGTTTCTCACATTGTAGTCCGTTACTGAAAGAGTTGCATTGGTTACCCGTGAAACAAAGAATCACATTTAAGACTCTGCTAATAATATTCAAAGCAATTCATGGCAAGTCACCAGTATACGTACAACAGCTTTTAGAATTAAAATCATCTACTAAAATGCACTACCGCCTCCGAAGTTCTCAAGATAATACACTAATACTGAAACATCCATGAGGACAGTCAAAATTTACCCATGGTGACAGGGCATTTTTGTATGATGCCCCCAAACTATGGAATAATCTTCCAATGTTTGTGAGACAATCACTTTCCCTAAATGAGTTTAAGAAAAAGTTTAAAACTCATTTGTTTCTTGGAACTTGACCTGAATTGTGTTTATACACAATAATTATATTGTAATGCGCGGTAGAGTATATTAGTATAGTATATGCGCAATATAAATGTGTTTACTATTATTATTATTTTTATTAATTAAACAATTTTGAAGACCAGCATAGTCACCAAACATGATAACATATTTATCATTTGTATACGCGGCGTGGGAGATGGGGGACATTTTCTCTATCTAGATGTTTTTCCTAAGAAATCTCCATGCCCAATATTTTCAATACGTTTACACATCTTGTCTTATTATAAAAATCAAATATTGTTATTATTCATTGTTGATTATACTATCAAAATATATACATTTTCAATACGATTAAATACGTCACATTTTACCAAAAGGTGAGCTTTGTCTCTTTGTGTCCGTATGTGTGTGTGTGTGTGTGTGTGTGTGTGTGTGTGTGTGTGTGTGTGTGTGTGTGTGTGTGTGTGTGTGTGTGTGTGTGTGTGTGTGTGTGTGTGTGTGTGTGTGTGTGTGTGTGTGTGTTGTGTGTGTGTGTGTGTGTGTGTGTGTGTGTGTGTGTGTGTGTGTGTGTGTGTGTGTGTGTGTGTGTGTGTGTGTGTGTGTGTGTGTGTGCATGTATGTATGTGTGTGATATTTATCTTTTTATATCTCTTTTACCTATTATCTCATTGATTTATTAATTCAATTTGTATTCATTTATCTGAACGATATATCGTATGTGCATATGTTTGAAGCATCCATTTATTTCATAAATTGTTTCCCTCCCAAGGAAAAAAAATCTACATACTATACGTATAACATAATCTTTATCTAAACGGAAGTTTCCGTTTACTTACTGCGTGCATAGATACTATAAAACGTTTTATTATATCTATGCTAGGTGTCATTCTCAATCCAACGACCCCCAGGGGTTGGCCAGACACAGAGTGACATCGATTTCTTTGAAAGTTAAGTATACACGCCATTCCATTGTTTAAAAAAAATGAGGGCATACTAAGTGTTATCGCAATAATATTATTTGTATTGACTTTGAATGTTTGCTCATTCTGGTATCAAATTTGCAGACAGGTTTATACACAGGGATATGGGCATGTGGCCAGAGGCATTGCAAAACGGGGGGTGGGGTGTTGGTGGGGCAGTGGCGTAGTGAGCCAAATACTTTTGGGGTCACAAACGAATGAGTCAAATCATTGTGGGGGGGGAGTCAGAAACGAGAATTATCAATATAGCAGTAACTTAGTACCTTTATTTGGTGATGGGGGCCTGTCAACTTGTCGTCCATCGGTACACAAAGGATTCTGTCGGGTAAACTAAAAAAAAAGGGGGAAGACCTTTTTTGAGGGGGCTGGTTACAATACAATACAATACAATACAATACAATACAATACAATACAATTAATTCTTATATAGCGCATTTCCAGTTTCACAACTGATCAATGCGCTTTACAACTTACATATATACAATTAAACAAAAACTAAGAAAACAAAAATGTTTTTAGCTTCCTTCTGAATGTACGTATCGAATCGAAGCTGATGAGCACAGCTCCTTTGGCAACTTATTCCAGACAATTGGTCCACAATAATGAAAGCTGCGCTCACCAGGTTTCGTGTCAGCATGTGATAAGCGGAGTGCTGTAGTGTCTGCATTTGAGCGTAATTGGTAATTTGACTGTAAACGAAAGTAGGGAAGACATATATTTTGGAGCACAGTTATGCAAACATAATATACCGATTTTATACACAATTCTTTTTTCTACAGGCAACCAATGTCGAACCAATGTTACACGTTGAGCCTGAGTCTGGGATTCTGGTCATACCCCCCCCCCATGCCCCCATTAAAAACGTTCTAGAGATGCCCCTGCATGTGTCACATGTTTCCCTATAGCTACCATGAAGTTAGACAGTGCACTTAAAAATCCAAGTGGTAGATTTTCCAAGGTAAGGCCATACGAAGTGGCGCCAGAGTTTTGTTTTGTGGTGCATTCTTCAGAATTATCTATCTCTTCACTGGTGAACTATTAAAAATAAAATACAACTTTTAAAGGTCTGATTCCATTGGTCGATGACACTCAACGTTGTAAAGTAGAAACTTCACTTCAAAGTTCTTGTTCGTCATCGCCTCACTACACAATGATCCGGCACTTCGTTTCAAAAGGGAATTAGCTTCACATGACAAATGCATAACATAACAGTAAACACTGCCATTTATGATTAACAATTAGGAGGGGCTGGCACGATTAATATTACACAGGTTACACAAACTTGAAGTCTGGAGATAAAGTTACCATGACGTTATGAACACAACAAACAAGGAACTGGTATAAAATGACTGTTTTACTAAAAATAGATCCATTTACACTTTTAATAGTCATCAAGCCACCTACTCAAACCACTATCTGCACATTTACTGCGGAATAGTTACTCGTTAAGAGATATCATTATGGCTGGTAAAAGTGAGTAATTATTTCAGTACTTTGTAAGTAGTGTAGAATATATTCCGTTTGCTGTAATTTCTAGCCGATTAATCAATTTTATTTTGTCCAAAATAATTCATTGTAAATAAAACATCACATACGGGAATCTAAGATCTAAGTATTTTTTTCATATTTCATACTGTGTTTGTGTTAAGTAATCCTTTGTTAATAAAATGCAATCGATGCGGATTGCACTTCTTTTTAATGTTTTTATCATATATTCACACTTTTCATGATCTTAAGTGGGGATACTTAGCAGTGGGGTCTTTGAAATATGTTTTTTCTGTATATTCTGTAATTAAGGGTTACGCTTTTGTTTTGTTTTCTTTCGTTTTTGTCATGCAGGCATTCATATTTGTAATTGATGAATTAGTTAGCAATGTACATATTTACTTGTGTATCTTATTTCATTTCTTTATTCATTTATGTATATATTCATTTATTGATATTTGTATACTTGTTTCTTTTTTTCTTTATTTATCTATTTATTTATTCATTTATGTATTTATTCATTTATTCATACATTTATTTATTAATTCATTCATTCATTTATTCATTTATTCATTTATTTATTTATTTATTTATTTATTTATTTATTTATTTATTTATTTATTTATTTATTTATTCATTTATTCATTCTTTTAATTTATCGTTTATTTTGACTCAGTGGCTAAGATGATTGATACGTCCTCGGATTAGACACTTTATCCTCAAATACCACGTGATCCGGAGAGGATAAAGTGCCATAGGTCCCGTGTTGATACAGAAGCATTTCAGAGGAATTAAAACAGAAAGATAAAATCCCTATGTGACGGTCAATTATCGACATACATACATTATGCACAAGCATGAGGGCTGGCTATCAGCAAACAATGGCGATTATAGCTGTGCATCTGCCATGGAAGTTTTTTATTATTATTATTATTTTTTATTGCTGTACAATAATGGTTAATGACATGATTGGAGGTGGTCCTCAACTTGGGGTGAAAGTATTCTGGAAACAAA
>JZLH01S0499296.1:32513-43804 GCA_001188425.1 Eucidaris tribuloides
GAAAACTTTCTCCCATGTCAATGCCCTTAAAGATCATACAACAATTGCTAATCAAACTGAGACACAACACAAACTTGATACTGTTTCCGGGTTGATCCAACAGACCCCTTTCTGAGTCAATTTCTGATTATGTGCATTTAAAGGATTATTAACTTTCCATGGTAGATATTTGTCCCTTCAATGAATTAAGTTAAAGACCAATATACTCAAATACATATAAATAAATGTTCCGTTTTATACTCCTGGATGAAGAGAGGTAATACAGATGTAGTGTCTTATCCAAGAACACAAACACCAGCCGAGAGGATTCGAACCAGGAATCTCGATATCAGGAAGCCACGTCTTACCCACTCAGCCAAGACGCCTCCACACACAGTCAGCAATAAAAAAAAATAAACAGTCAGCGGTCACGTGCGTCATCAGTGGCCATTGCGTGACAACGATGGAAAATAAAATTAATTTCTTAAAAATAATTTCTTAAAAACACATCTGATCATGTCCAGACGGCTTACGTCTGGCGATGATCTGAAGTGTTTTTACACGAAAGATTGAGAAACGGATTTTGTTTTTATTTTCAAATTTGTCACACCATGGCCACTGATGACGAGTGTGTGCGCTGATTGTTTTTTGTCAGGCTTTGCCAAACTTAACGGCGTTAATTTTTAAATTTTGTGTCGCATTAAATACATAAACGTTTTAATAGGCATTGAAAAGGACACAGATGGACTTTAATTGGATTTTAATGATTTTGAATGCTGTGGCACAATATACCAAAATAATAAACTGTTTACACTTCGTAAAAGAAAGTGAAAATAGTGACTTTATACATACTTGAATTTATTGTGTGGGTGTTTTTTTTTTCTTCAAAACTGCACTCACAACAAGGAGGTAAATCGAAAAATCGGGGGGATAGCCTGGCCAGTTATCCCCACCCCACCCACTCCCATACCCCCACCCACAGACACACTTATCAAGGAAAACATGATTCTGAAGTGAAGCACTTCAATGCAAATTTCGTCAAATTTAGTTTTTATTCAATATGATTGTGAAAAATTCTCTTTCAAATGTCTTAAACAGTTAAATGATGATAGTTTTGATTTAATAACTCGGTTAGTTGCTCAAAGGTGCTGTAGAAAAAGTGCTTTGAGATCTAATATTTTAAAATGTTGCCTACCGTGGGAGGGGGACACCCAGTGCCACCCCCACTACCATTTTGGTTGCCTAGCTCTTTCGCTTCTCTTTCTTGTGAGATTCATAACACCAGCCCTTCGTATGAGATAGCAAACACAGATAATGCATTTCTGTTGGAATAATTTGTTTGTGTTTGTGTTTATGTTTTAATCTATTCGTATTGTTTTATTTCTGTTTATTTGCTTGTGAGTGTGTGTCTGTGTGGTGTGCGTGTGTGTGTGCATGTGTGTGTGTTGTGTGCGTGTGTGTGTGTGTGTGTGTGTGTGTGTGTGTGTGTGTGTGTGTGTGTGTGTGTGTGTGTGTGTGTGTGTGTGTGTGTGTGTGTGTGTGTGTGTGTGTGTGTGTGTGTGTGTGTGTGTGTGTGTGTGTGTGTGTGTGTGTGTGTGTGTGATGGTGTACGTGTGTGTGTGTATGCGTGTGTGTGTGCGAGAGAGTGGATCGTATATACTAACAAAACAAATTCTGTGTTCATATTGCTTTAAACGCCCCCCCCCCCAAAAAAAAAAAATAAATAAATAAATAAATAAAAATATACAAAATAAAATGTAGTTCTCCCTTCATAAATTTGTCGAGATATCACAACCCTGTAGGCTTGTAAAATGCTTTATCCACATTTTCCAACATTCGTTATTTTTCCTTCAACTGTGATAATGATTCCAGGAAAATGCGCACATTCAAATCATTAAAATCCAATTAAAGTCCATCTGTGTCCTTTTTCAATGCCTATTAAAACGTTTATGTATTCTAATGCGACCAAAAATTCAAAAATTAACGCCGTTAAGTTTGGGCAAAGCCTGGACAAAAAACAATCAGCGCACACACTCGTCATCAGTGGCCATGGTGTGACAAATTTGAAAAATAAAAACAAAATCCGTTTCTCAATCTTTCGTGTAAAAACACTTCAGATCATCGCCAGACGTAAGCCGTCTGGACATGATCAGATGTGTTTTTAAGAAATTAATTTTTAAGAAATTAATTTTATTTTCCATCGTTGTCACGCAATGGCCACTGATGACGCACGTGACCGCTGACTGTTTATATTTTTTTTATTGCTGACTGTGTGTGGAGGCGTCTTGGCTGAGTGGGTAAGACCGTGGCTTCCTGATATCGAGATTCCTGGTTCGAATCCTGCCTCGGCTGGTGTTTGTGTTCTTGGATAAGACACTACATCTGTATTACCTCTCTTCATCCAGGAGTATAAAACGGAACATTTATTTATATGTATTTGAGTATATTGGTCTTTTACTTAATTCATTGAAGGGACAAATATCTACCATGGAAAGTTAATAATCCTTTAAATGCACATAATCAGAAATTGACTCAGAAAGGGGTCTGTTGGATCAACCCGGAAACAGTATCAAGTTTGTGTTGTGTCTCAGTTTGATTAGCAATTGTTGTATGATCTTTAAAGGGCATTGACATGGGAGAAATTTTTCAAAAAATGCCTCTAGAACCAATCTGGTTAAAGGATATAGTAGTGTATACACCAGCTAAAGTGTATCTCCTGGCTGAAAGGATTTGTCTTGAATTTGTTTATTATGCTAGGTTCACACTGCCGATCTGCTAACTCGATCAGGCCCGATCAGGCCAATATTGGGCCTGGTCGGTCTCGCTCGGCAAGGTTATCGGGGTCAGTCTACCTTAATCGAGGTGATCGACAACGCTCTGGCTCCCTACTCGAATGTTTTTGGCGGTTAAAAATATTCGAGTAGGTAACCAGAACGAGGTCGATCAAGGCAGACGGGCGCCGATCATGGTAGAATGAGCCCCGATTACCGGCCGAACTGGACCGAAAAGGCCAAAATGTGGCTTGATCGAGCCTCATCGAGTTGGCAGATCGGCAGTGTGAACCTAGCATAAGGAGAATCAAGTATGAACATACCAGTACTGAATTTATCTCGTACCCCAACAGAAATTACTCCCATAGAAAGCTACGAAACAATTTTGCCTGTCACAAGGCATACTGGTGGTAGTTCTTTTCAAATGATTCAACATTACACCGAACATGAAAAAATAATAGTTCATGACGGCTCTGCAGTGAACTTTAACGATATTATAATTTCGTAGGCACATTGTATCAACGAAGTTCAAAAAATCCTGTTCATCATTAAAATCATCGTTATCGCCATCATCATAATCATCATCATCATCATCATCATCATCATCACCACCACCACCACCACCACCACCACCACCACCACCACCACAACCACCACTGTCATCATTGTAATCATCTTTATCATCTTTATCAGTATCAACGTCATCCACATCATCTTCGTCATGTAAATCACAATGACTGCGAGAGTGTAGGTGGTGTGGGCGTGGATCGATTTTGTACGTACTGTGCGTGTGCCTGTGTGTATGTATGTCTGTCTGTCATTGTGTGTATGCCTATGTATGTGTAGATGTGTGTACATGTACGTATGTGTGTTTGCGTGTACCGTGTACGCGTGTAATGTGTGTTTGGTATGTGTTGTGTGTGTGTGGTGTGGTGTGTGTGTGTGTGTGTGTGTGTGTGTGTGTGTGTGTGTGTGTGTGTGTGTGTGTGTGTGTGTGTCCGTTTGTATGGCTCACCTTGTGAGGACCAAGGATTGGAATTTGACTATAACAACGAGGACAAATTCCAATCCGAGGACCTGAAACACATCGTCCTCGGAATGAAATTACGTTATTTATCACTGCTCTACACCTCTGTTACAACATTCTCACAGGTTTCGAGGGGTATTGTCCACGAAAGTATAGTAAAACACGTTTAATAGTGTTTGCATGTGTTTGGATGTAAACACACATCCTCTGATGGAATTTTTCCTCGGTCGTGCGTTCAAATTTCAAAGCGCCAGCTCCTCGGATGATTATCCAAACTTAGTGTCCTCGGATGTTTATCCAAACATAGTGTCCTCGTATATACGCCCATACACGTATGTGTGTGTGTGTGTGTGTGTGTCTGTGTGTCTGTGTCTGTGTGTCTGGTGTGTGTGCTGTGTGTTTGTGTCTGTGTCTGTGTCTGTGTCTGTGGTGTGTGTGTGGTGTGTGTGGTGGTGTGTGTGTGTGTGTGTGTGTGTGTCGTTGTGTGTGTGTGTGTGTGTGTGTGTGTGTGTGTGTGTGTGTGTGTGTGTTGTGTGTGTGTGTGTGTGTGTTCGTTCTTTGTTCAAATCTACGCAAACAATATATAACACTGTCTACATTTTATGACGCAATAGTGTCGTAGCACCATCATAATTTACACTAGCTGCGATTATGCACACTGTAGAACTCCGCCGTGGTCGCTTTTAGTTTGGTATCTTATTATCATGTAAATTATTTAGTAGCTCCCATGCATTATCCTGACGTTTATGAGATCATGCGCCACACGGATAATTAATTACAAAGGACAAATTAATCCTCCGTACGCTTTCATATTTTTCCGGTCGCATCATTTAAAAGTTTGTTGCCCGACAATCTACTTTCTTGATCAACCTGCCTTGTTATTGTTGTTTTGTTGTAGTCTGTGAAACATTTTTTCGTAGCGCTGATAAGTTGATAAACCTCGTTTGTTCATTAAAGGTGGCGTTCGACACATGTCGCAAGATGGTGACATAGAATGCGTATCCAGAGCTAAAATTAATTATTAACTTCGCTGGGCGTTACCTTGCCTTCTGCTTGATTTGCTGGTTTATAGCAGCTGGATGACAAACACTGAGCCAGAGTAGACTATAAACCAATTTGCACCTTTGACCATTTAAAGCTGCAAATAAGTGATCTGTTCTTTTGGTAGTTTTTTGAATACTGGAAACAATTCCGGAAACAATCATCTGACAGTTTATTAATCCGTCCAGTCCGAACTAGTCTGTTTTCAATACATTAATCACGGAAAGTGTCGTGTTCCTTTTGACAATATTTGTCTTATTATTCGCGTTGTCTACAGGAACCGAGATAGGCCTATGTCCTGCATTAACTCTATGGGAATGGAAGAATCTGGAGCAATGGGTTAGTGTATATCTGAAAGAACACTCTCTTACCGCAATTATTTGGGATGCTGAGTAAACCCAAACATTAAAAAAGCAATCCTGGATGAAATTTTTCAGATTTCATGCATTAGGGTGCTAATTGGAAATAATGATTTGTGCTTAATTGTGATGTAAATAATTCAATATATTAACTTGGAGATTATCAATTTCCGTTTTCATATACGTACAAAATGTATGAATATATTAAAACGTTGTTATCTACGTACTCACCCTGATCATTATTGATAATGTCAGGAATTCGCCTTTTTGTTATATGGGCCAGTACCATGCTTTTACAACAATTTCGGTTCCTTGAAAATAGTAATAACCTGTAATTTAGTTCAATCCTGGAGATAAGAGTCCTTTAAAAACTATGATCTTTATCGCTGGTTGAACTTGTGACTCACAGGTTTGTCTTTGAGGTCGGGGTCTTATATAAATGTGGTAACCATGACGTTGTGCACGTTAAGATACAAATAGTGCATCTACGAGCGGACAGCATTCACCACAAGCAAAAGCAACATTGAAAACGGAAGTCCTTCAGAGATTCGGCTACAGACAAAAGCTTGAGACGATTACCAACTGAAACAGCTTCCACTTACCACTTTGTCGCTCTTGAATATTCATTCCAAAAGCAATTTTATTTTCCTGGCACATGTATCATGAGGTAGGTTTACCGGTTTCATTTGTTTCGATATGTCTATTCAAGTCACTTCTTCTTCCTCTTCCTCCTTACTCTTCTTCTTCTTCTATCTTCTTCTTCTCTTCTTCTTCTTCTTCTTCTTCTTCTTCTTCTTCTTCTTCTTCTTCTCTACTTCTTTTCTTCTCGCTTCTTTTTGAAAAAAGGTAGCTTGGTGTAAGACAAGATTTGGTTTTCAAAAAGACGCGTTTCAAATGAATCAAGTTTGTTTGAGAAATTACATAAGTTCTAACTTACACGAAATAAACATTAAAAGGCAAAATGAATGTTCATTTAGAATAAATTCAGATAATGTAATACAGTGCGTCCCAGAAAAAAAAAAAACAATCCTAAAACAAAGGCTTATTGTGCTTAAGCAATGAAGTGTAGTATTAAAACACATGTTCCAAATAAAACTTGTTCTTTCAAATGATACTTTAAGCAAAGTATCTATTATGTATCTCTAAGTACCAAGACTTTGACAATTTAATGTCAAAAGCATTTGGCTACACTTGTTGGTTTTGACACTGTACACAAGATGTGTCCATCTCTTTCTTTTCCTGATGTGCGGAGTGTCAAAGCCATAAGAGTAGCAATTGTTTTTTACATTAAAATTTTCAAAGTCATGGTACTCAGAGATACATGAAATGAATTTGCTTAATGTATAATTTGAAAACCATAAGTCAAATTTGTATTTTTTAACATGTCGTTGTAATTATACGCCTAAATGCTTTCCGCACAACAAGCCTTCGTTTTGGGGTTCTGCTTTTCTGGGACGCACTGTACACACGTATGATATGCAGCACATCATGATGACATACCCCAGTGAAATACGTCTATAATTAAAATGTACATTAACATCTACAAATAAAAAATCCAACACTACAAATCGAATCAATCCATTTCGTTGAAATCCTAATATAACAGTGATTCAATCGATAAACGTAATTCATAGGTGGATTAGCTTAGTGGTTAGAGTGTACGTCGCCTCAACATGAGGCTTTGCCTGGTCAAGACTTTTTAAAAAGTACCTTCTGCTTTCTGGCCAGGCGCTCGGCATTCTGAACAGAGAAGGGTAAATAACGTTATGTTATGCAGGGCCGCGCTGGAAGAACAGTCTATTTGACTGAAGTGCGCTACCCTGGTAAACAAAAGTAGTGTAGTAGTAGTATAGTAGTAGTATGTAGTAGTAGTAGTAGTAGTAGTAGTAGTAGTAGTATTATCATCATCATCATATATTATTATCATTACTAAAATATTTGACTGTATGTTGAAGTATTAGGATCGGGAGAATTAAAGATAACATGCAAATAGTATTGGGATGTTGATCAGCGAGTAATATTGAAATTCACTAAATCTTGTAATTATCATACAATTCCCATCGTTGCTAACAAGCTCTTCATATAGCCTAACCCCCTCCTCAACGGAAGCGTTGTTGAAAATACATATAGAATCTCTCGATTTATGATAGCATATTGTAATAATAAATAATGGTGGCTTTCTATGGCCAATACTTCATTGTAATAACAATATGTCTTTCAGTTTACTTTGATGTGATTCAACTTGGAAAATACAGACGAGTAAGATATGCAAGTAAGATCGGATTCGGTTTCACTAATTTGTGCCGTAGGTTTAGGCATTGCCTATTTAGTGGTTATATTTGGGGGGGGGTCCATAGTATTGTTGTCATGATGATAATTCTCTATGTTTGCATTAGTCTGAAAAAGCAATGCTCATAAACGTACGTTTGCACTTATATTTAGCTTTCAAAGAATGGCGGTACATATAACCTAGAGGTGTTGATACTGGCGGGTGGTCGCCCGTCCCGCATACAATTTATGGCCAAAACATATTATGCCCCCCCCCCCCCGTAAATAATTGAATACTTGAAGATAATATCATTTAAAAGACAGTGCAAAGGCCACTACCCAAACCATTATTTTTTACATAAAAAATGCTGGTCATATCTACTAGATTAGATCACAACCATGTCGCGGAAATTTTACAACTCTGAAAGAACGCAAATACATTCTCTATTTACATAATGTTATCTCGGACTTACGCATCCTCCATCGATCATGCTTTGAACTGACTTTATTATTTTGTATCAAAGGTATTATTTGCCAAGGACATGAAGTAGGGATTGAAAAAAATCATCAAAGCCATCATATAAATTATCTCCGCAAATATAATATCATGCATGTGGCTGCCATTTTAGTTATAATGATTACATGTACTGGTAATCAGTGGCGTGCGTAACAGTCTTGTTAAACTGAAAGAGAGTATTGTCTCCCAGTTTGAAAAGAAACAATACAAAACAAAATCAGTAGCATTTAAAGCCACTGGCTAAACATTTACACAGTTCAAGCTGTGAAAGCTACATAATCCTCCATGCCTCAGCAAGTGTCTTTGATACCAGGTCTAAAAATTAAGCCCTGAAAAAACTGTAATTTCAAAATGATGATTTAGTGCTGTGCAAAAGTGAAATCTACAAGCATTCCAAAATTGACGCAGGATTCCACCTACGCCATTTCCTCCCATAGACTTACTGTGGCAGATCTAGGCTATTTTATCATCCACGGAGTAGAAATTTTTCAGTCATGCCATACCTTGCGAATTGGCAGGGCATATGCTTTCCAATTACTTTGTATTCTAAGGTGTTTTATTTGTCCCATTTGAAAACCTGCTATGTCAAAGTTGAGCATTTTTTTTAACAGATTGAAAGCTCCACAATGTTAGCATATCACTTTAAATCACCCAATCGACATACTGCCCCCCCCCACCCCATGACAAAAGGGGCATGACTGACTTTTTTTTTACAATATTGATTATATAGTGATAGGACCAGGACATTATGCTAAACATGCAGAACAAAAAAATTAATTAGAAAGTGTCGCGCTTTTGTTTCATATCCGCTTGTTAAAAAGGAACAACATCAAAATGCTTCATGTAAAACCCGCATGACAACAAGGCATGACAGAACAGTTCCATTGTGCACTCAGCCTGGCCACTTGAAGCACTGTAACAACCGAACCCACCTGATGTTCTAAAATGAAATACATTTTGTAACGCCGTATGTTAAGCAGCGCCGGTTCCATAAAATAAAAGAAAAATCACACTCATTGATTAAATTTAACAAAAGTAATGCTTGTAACAAACTTTACTTAGCGTTGCTATCTATGTGTCCAAATATATACAAATCATTGACAAAATAAAACAATACAATCCTTATAATAATAATATTAATATCTAAATAAACAACTTATGCCGGCTTATCTTAAACTAAATGAACCAGTTCTCGCGAAAGAGCTTCAAAATACGCGCACAACCACAGCACATGACGACAAACGTCAATTCTCGATACTCCAGCGTCTTACTGTAACGGATGTTGAAGACGACCAATTCGTCGATGTCATGCCAATCGAAAACAACCACATCAATACGCCTTAATTAAAGAGTGTATGAATATAATCATACTATCAACACTAGCTCCTAACTGCTAAGTTAAAATCATGCAGTATCACTCCTAATATCATTTAAAAACTTAATAAAACCCTATCATATGAAACAATCAATTCCATATAGTTGCAATATAATTAACTAGCCAACGGGTAGCATGCCAAATGTAATCACCATCTCACTTACTAAAACTCATACTAAATAAGTTAGTAATAACACCATAATACAAATGCAATGCAACCATGTGCAGCTCTCTGTTTCAGTAAAGTATCATCAATACCATTATCATGAGCATATGTTGGAATCACCGTCCTAAATAGATGCTCTGTCCTATTTCTTCGACCTGAACGAATCCACTTGATTTGGAATCAACCAAAGCAAACAGTGTACTTTCTCTGTGAAAGTCCGTCGCATATTCGTAGACTTTAACACATGTGGCTCACCGCGCAGCATAACTACATCTGAACAGTAACAACACATTCACGTATATGTTAGTAATATACAATGACAGTAATATACAATACAAGTATTTTGTAAACTTTTCTCCAATTACTTTTATCAGCAAATAATCACTTACGGCTGAAACATCAATCATTACACTTCAATTTTTGAAGTCTGGTAAGTGTTCTGTAAGTGAACAGTTCAAATGAACATACAGCTTTCATTAACTAAAGTTCAAACATATCTCATAAGTACTAACAATTTCAAACAGTCCAGTCAAATATACTGTAAGCTTTATAATTCGAGACACATTCTTAAGTCTCAAATGAATGCAATACTATAACAATGAACAATTCAAGTTCATAGCAAATTACAAATGCAGTAGAACAACTCATAATTAATGAAGCTTCAAACAACATGCCTATAATCATGAAAAAAAATATATACAAAGATAATTATCTAATACAAGTTACTTTTAACAAATTAAACACACAAATGAAAATAATCGACTTGCCTAATTAAAGAGCCAACACTCAATACCAGTTTACAAGCATGCAAAATTTCGAACAACAGTGAAATCATCGCTCCAATTAACAAAGAGCAGGATATACAAACCTAGAACTCTGAATCCGTGTAAGTTTTCTAAACAGTTCACTTGGAAGAAAGTAAGTAACTCAAATGCTTCTCGAACGATAAATGATTCTCGAACGATAAATGACGATATAGCTGAATATGTTAGCAAAAGTAATTTGAAGATAGAAACGATGGCAGGAGCAGAATGAAAAACTTGTGCTCCTCTCTCTAACGATTTTATATTCAAAAGTTTGGAGAAAGCCCATAGCTTTCTACATGGTATCCACATGCCACATAACACAATCAAATAATCTCAACTTCAATAAAACTTTTGCCATATGCTAAACATAATTATATAGGACAAAAGAACTTACTGCTATTGGACTGAGGTCACCTACGCGATGAAGTCACCAATGACATCATCCACCTGATTCGCTGGTAGTAACATTGACCAGTGGTATCCCCTTTTCTTCAGAAACAATGTGACGTCCAGCCTTAGTCAGTACAAATGGTTAGGTAAACTTTGCATCATGCCAGCCCACTCCAAGGAGCTGTAAACCTTCCACAATACAACACAACAGACGCTACTCCCTTATTTTGATGCATCAGATAAATGTAAAGTAACACCTCACAAAGTATAAGACGGGCAACTCCTTAAAACATAGTACTAATAGTTTCATCATAAACGCATTAAATCAAACTAACATTTGACATGAAAAATAATATTTGTCTGCTAACTGTAAAGAGCAATGTTATACAGGTTATGTATATAAATTAAACCAGATCCCGGGAACGCAAGATATCATTATCTATATACAAAACAAGAGTTAACAATAATGAGCTTTCTCATAAGACATTGTACATGAAACATAAACTCTCTGGATATAACAAACATCCAAGTACCATTTATCTTAAAACAAAATTCCATAACCTAAAACACTAACCATATTTATACAACAATG
>JZLH01S0499384.1:0-10455 GCA_001188425.1 Eucidaris tribuloides
AAAATAGGGGGTAGCCGCCCCCTCCCCCCCCCCACCACCGTGGCGCCGTCCCTGGTCTGCATGTACTTCATGACAAGAAACCTGTTCCTGATATAGTTGAAAACTGCATTTGGTAGATAAACATATTTCAAACTTTTGTCCATGACTGTGTATACTTTGTGTACCCCACAACTCAGATTTCCTTTGTTCATTGTACCCCATATGTTATACATGTATTGAAAAAGTATTGTTTTCTGACATGTACACCACAAGCCTATGGAAGCTAATTTATTTTACTAGCTAAATCAACAACAATGGGGGGGGGGGGTAGGTCGAAAACAGTAAATTCCGTCATTTGATAAGATTTGGATGTGGCCCCCAGGGGGTTAATTGGTCTGGGCTCCCCCTTTTAAATTTAATATTTTGACATGTACTAGACATGTAGAAAATTTGGTGCTTTTATCAAAAAGTGCACAATTTTTCAGCTTAGCCGCTCTACTACCCGCATAATGCCGCATCCTGTACAATATGGCCAGGCCTTCAACCGAAGTATTTCATAGGAAGTTCTTGAGAACAATTCTGCGTGTAAATAAGTGTACACCTGATAGTATGATCTATGGTGAGACTGGACGAGCCGTATTACTGAATCACATCAAATGTAGGATGATTGGATTTTGGATTAGAATTGTCAATGGGGAACAACTCAAATATTCATTTTTATTTTACAAACTCGTGCACAGTATGCATATGGATGAGCACGTAAATTTTTCATCACCATGGCTGTGTATCATAAAAAATATATTAAATAGCGCGGGATTTGGAAATATATGGTTATCCCAAGGTTGTGGAGTTGGCAAAGAGTGGCTTTTAAATGCCTTAAGATTAAGACTTGGGGATATGTTTAGACATGAGTGGAGTGTGGCAAGATGGTCCAACCGTCTCTGTACTAATTACAGAATGTTTAAAAATGAGCTAGTTTTAGAAAAGTATTTATTAGTTTTAAGTAATGCTGATGCAACAATCTTATGTAAATTTAGATGTAGATCACATAGATTACCTGTAAATAATAGTAGGTTTGATTCCACTTTGTCTGATGAAGAACAATGCACTCTCTGCTCATCTTTGGATGTAGGAGATGAATTTCATTATTTGTTTGTATGCCCATATTTCAGTAAGGAAAGAAGCCTTTACTTGCCTAACAAGTTAGTTCGTAGACCATGTTCCATACAGTTTAATAAGTTGTTTAATACCCCAAAACCGTGTCTTTTGAAAAAAAATTGTGCAATTTGTAAAAGTAATTATACTTCATTTTTCACACCTACCGAAGCAGAAAGTTATTTCAGAAAAAAATGCTTCAAAGACTGTAGTAACCCGTAGTGGCAGAGTAGTTAAAAACCCTGCACGTTTAATTATGTAAATATATTTACCTTGTATTCATGTAGCTAATTATTTTATATCTTATTTTTATGTTTATTATTATCTTTGTTTTGTATTATCATTGTAAATATCATGTATACTCTCATACCCCGAGAGGGGGTCGATAGAGTAATAAAACCTTATCTATCTTACTACTACCTTTAAAACAACCCTCGTTTGGGACCTGATTACCCTTTTCTTTTTGCTTGTCAGATTAATTTGCTCCATCTATTGTTGGAATGCAAATGATGGTACCAGTACATCTAGAAGGACATTGGATGGGTATCATGTTTTATGTCACCTGATACAGAACATATACAACCAACATAAACACACACGCACCACACACACATACACACACACACACAACACACACACACACACACACACACACACACACACACACACACACACACACACACACACACACACACACACACACACACACACACACACACACACACACACACACACACACAGATAGAGAGAAACACACACATACAAACACACACATACACACCGACGCACATGCACAGTCACACACACAGACACACACATACCGTACACTTACACAAGCATACACGTACTTGTGGAGTATTGATGTTCGATGTGTTTTGTGTCATTACCAGATATACAGTCCTTGACAAAAGTTTGGTATATTTTCATTTCTTTGCGTTGTTTTAAAGTACAGTTGTTACGAATAATGATCAATCACCCATGCAGAACAGATCATTACTAAGTTCAACCGAGCTCGACTCAGGGGCGGCACCAGGGTAAAATTTTAGGAGGGGTGAAATCCGTCGGAAAAATTTTGCCTGTCATTTTTTTTACTAGCCAAACCGTACAGCTTCCGACAAGCGGGGACAGGGGGCCGACGACGACATAAGTCATTACTTTTTGCCCGCTATTTATTTTACTAGCTAAATCAACAACAATGGGGGGGGGGGGTAGGTCGAAAACAGTAAATTCCGTCATTTGATAAGATTTGGAAAAATAGGGTAGCCGCCCCTCCCCCCCCCACCACGCGTGGCGACCGTCCCTGGTCTGCCATGTCTTCATGCAAGCAAAACCTGGTTCCTGATATAGTTTGAAAACTGCATTTGGTAGATTAAAAACATATTTTCAAACTTTTGTCCATGAACTGTGTATACTTTGTGTACCCAAACTCAAGATTTCCTTTGTATATTGTAACCCCATATGTTATTACATGTATTGAAAAGTATTGTTTTCTACATGCTACACCACAAGGCCTATGGAAGCAGCACACTCCACCCCAACCACACACACACACACACAACACACACAACACACACACTACACACACACACACACACACAAACACACACACAACACACAACACACACACACACACCACACACAACACACACACACACACACACACACACACACACACTCACACACACACACCACACACACCTACACACACACACTACACACACACACGACACACACAACTACACACACACACACACACACACACACACATACACAAACGCGTACACACAAACAGACATTTATGAAGGACGTGTCTGTAGAATCCGAAGATCAGTGATTACCTAGAATTTGAAAAATGCAGCAAACGGTTACTGACAGTTAGACTGAACTAAGTCCGTTTAGTAGTAAACATGTACAGATATGAACAATGATCTGCATGCAACCTATGGAAAACATTTGTCGTGTTCGTGCATATGGTACACATTTGTAAATTGTAAGTAAATAAAAAAAATTGTAAGTAAATTTGACATATCATACATAATGAACACACATGCACTGTAGGGGTCTGAAAGAAGACTAGTAGACTAAAGAATATTTGTCTCTATGATCTTTAAATGAATCCACAATCTAACGGTCACTGCGATTCCAACCAAATGGAGGTTCTTAACTGGTATTTTCTTCTGTACAGTTGTGTATTTACAAGACAATTTAGGCTTCAAAAAGAGATGCTCTGCCTTTAAGCATTGATGACGCGACACGAAGGACAGGTATTAATTTATTGGGTGATGTCACGTCACCCGCGATTCACGGCGTTGGCTGAAAGTTACGCCGATGGCCGAAAAAAAATGTACAAATTTGACACTAAAAGGGTAAAAGGTACTTTCAGCGGTTTGCGTCGCACGGTGAGCTTTCTCCATAGCCAACACACACACGCATGTAAGCTCTGCCAATAACAAGACCAACACCAATACCGAACTTGAAGTCACGAATTTCCTAATCCCTAGGGTTTAGCGTTGATGAATGTGAAAATTACATGTAAATCACCAACACCAACCACGGTACTCGGTTCAGCAGACGATATTCAACACCAGCGTCAACACGGACTACACGAAGTACGTCATATTTTACGAGATCAACCCTGACACCACGCCTGATTTCAAGTTAGGTGTTCTAGCCGGTGTTGGTGTTGTTACAAAACCAACACCAGATTTACCCATTGCCTCCGAGATTGTACAATTTGCCTAGAGTTGAGTTGAATTGAGTTTATTAACAACAGTATTTACATGTACATGTGAATATGATAACATAACATAATAACATAAGAATATAAGAATACAATAATGCAAGGTACTTACAGCTATGCATGCATATAACATACCTATATTTATATTTATACAGTTTATTTATATAATTTATACATATATATACTTATATTTATCTTACATAATAGAAAATTGTGGTGCACTTTGATTAAATTTCATTATGACATGTTGGAAAAAAACATGAATAAGTACGCATATAAATATATTTATACTAGTATTCTATTGTAACTTCGTATCTGCTATTTCGTACGTAACTAAAACCTTGATTCAAACAGATGTTGTGTATAATTGTAGTTTTGTGGGGTTTTTTTTGAAAGTAATTACTTTATTGTATGTCGATGTATTTGTGCTGGAGCACATTACCACATTTATTCATATTATAATTTGTAATTCACACACCACTTGTATACATTTTTAATTTTTTTCATATTGCTTACGTAAATTGTATTTGTAAACGAAACATGTAATGTTCAATTTAATTGTTATGTATAGATATCAATAAACAAAACGAAAAAAAAAAGATTCCCGACTGTATTATTTATTGACACATATAAATTCCGTGCTCAAAACTCACAACCATTCTTATTATTAAAAAACATAAATATCATAACAAATTTAAGTACACATGTTATCTCTACGCTACTATATATACAGAGAAATAAATAAATGAAGATGTATAAATATATAAATATATAAATATATAAATATATATATATATATATATACTATATATATGTGTGTGTGTGTATCTTGTATATGTGTGTGTGTATGTGTGCGTGTGGATGTGTGCATGTGTGCGTGTGTGTGTGTGTGTGTGTGTGTGTGTGTTGTGTGTGTGTGTTTGTCGGGCCCGACCCATGTGTGTGGTGTGTGTGTGTGTGTGTGTCTGTGTGTCTGTGTGTGTGTAAGCCTAATATGACAGATGACAGTAATTTTGTGTTCGTTTTGAAATAATGAATCACTCATCTCTCATTTCATGTTATTGTGTTGGCATGGCAAAATGGCATACAAAATAGAGAAAAATGATATAACATAGTAGAAACAATAGCGTAGTCATGGCTAACTCTACTCATGAAACAGAAGTAGCGATCAATATCAGAAATAAAGGATTATTCTATGAAATGCAGTAGGACTCTCGAAAAGCAAGCTTAATATTCAGGGTCTCTTATTAATCACAAAGAAAACCAAACTTACACAGGTTTATAAAACTACAATGACTATCCTGAGGAAAGAAGGGATAGTGGGGAAACCGAGAACCGAGAATAAAGCGAGGACATGGAAAAATGATGGAATAAATTACAAGAAAGCACAAAAGCAGTGTCTGACAATGAAAAAGGACACGATAGGTCACGATATTAGTGCGAAAGCAAAACCCTTGAAACTCTGTGCAATCATGTATAACAAATAGGATCCAAATTAGCATCATGTATAAAGAGACGTGCATTATCCAAGCATACCTGTATTAACATGCTTTTATTTGCAATTCATTTTCTACATAATTTTGAGAAATTATACTATGATTAATTGCACTTATATTCCCATTCATACAGAATTGGTTTAAATGACCAATATACCAGTATAATGAAGAACAGGGTTCAAACCTACCAGTTAAATCGATAAACTATCAGTGCTATAAGATTAAGAAAACATACCAGTAATAAACATTAAACGTATATAAATAGATTTCCGGTATCATGCAGATTACGAATATTTTTTTCCCAATTTTATAGTCCTTCAAATAACTGTTAAGGAGAAAAAAGCTCATGATATTTTGACTGACACGAAAGTTTGGTCAAGTATGCAGTCTGATGCAAAAAATGAACTGATTAAGAGGCCTCAGTAATTATAGTTTCCGCTCTATAAGGTAAACTTTACAGTGATAGTTTAAATCGCACGAAATGCGAGTAGAATTCATGTATTATTGTTTCTGTACTGTACTTTTATGTACATTGTAGTTTGCTTACTTATATTGCCTATTTTTTATGTTTGTTTTTTGTTCCAATTCAGTTTAAATCATGTTAATATGATGTTGCTTGTGTAATGATATTGTATCAATAATTGTAACTGGACCCCTGTAAAGAACAGCTGTGCGGTGCCCTACAAGCACAGCTGATTCAGGCGAAGAGTTCAATAAACTTTCTGTCGTGTAATTACGTCTACACTGTATTTTCTATATCACTGGCGAAGTTAGAAAAGTAGTGCAATTTCAGAAAACTTAATTGCCTCGAGCGCCGTTTTACCCAAGATGCTTTTGGCATATTGAAATCATCCTCTACAATATTTCAATGTAACGTTTCGTAACAGAGACGAACAAATGAAAATATAACAATCCATCCTGCTACAAACATTACATGGACATGCAGATTTTTTTAAAAGCTTCCAGTGTAATGCACGTGAAATATTTATTTTCTTTGATTCTATTGAAATTGTCATTTGAATGGTCAACGCATATGACTAGAGAAGTAAGAAAATGGAAAAAATGAAGATGATTTCCGATTTAGTCTGATGTGTCATGTTTTATACCCTTCACTATAAAATTCCCCTTATCTATCAAAAATGGAGAAGGTCAAACTTTCTTTCGAATAGCCAGTGGTGGACGAAGGAATTTTGTAGGTGTATAAACGAATTGATGTATGTATGTGCCTTGGGGTAGTTTGACATGTTACACGTACCAAGAAAATCTTAAATGTTACACAATGAACTGTAAACATAATTCATATCAAGATTTCAGAGGCGTCGATCCTAGGGGGCGATCGCCCCACCAATGAAAATATTGGGGGAAAACATATCGATTTGCCCCCCCCCCCCAAATCATTTTGACAACTTGAAAAATTCTTAACTATGCAATACAATGATATGTTTAAAAAGCATTGGAAAGCACTATAAAACCATTAAACTTCAAGATTCAAGATTCAAAATAACATTTATTTCCTTCCTGCAAATCATAAACATGAACATATGAATACAATATAATTGTAAATAATGAAATGGAAGGAGGCGTATTTCCCTAAAAGCTCGAGGCCTGCGGCGGGAAACGCCTTTACAAACATTACGTTAAAATAACACTACATACATATACTTAAAAACAACTAACTCTAAATTACATGCTAAATACAACAATATACTACCCGTTCACAACAGTGTTACTACATATACAACGAAATAACATCAGTACGTTATATACATTGTACTAAGTACATAGAGATCAATTGAAAACAATCTAAACAATTAAAAACATTTCTGGACTTTACTAAATAAATTTTGTTGAAATCAACTGCATAACATTTACTATGTATATGAGCAAGTTAAATTTTTTTTTAAATTTTGTTAACAAGTATTTACAGAGGGACATACTTAATAGTGTAGCTTAGGTCATCCAGAGTTTTGGGCAATGAAGCGAATGTTTTATTTTTGAAAGAACACAGTTCCTGTTGAGTAGATATGCGGACGCTCTTTCATTGATCTGGTTGGCGTAATTATGGAACACGTCAAGTTCAATTCAAACATGTGACAGAGAATGATCTGGCGAGAAGGCTACTATGCATACATTCAACAACCAAAAATCATTTGTGATAAGGAACATCTTTAAATTTTTAGAGGAACTTTCAAATCATGAGAAACAGCATGGTCAGTGCTGACTTCGGAAAATGTAATGACACAATGCGTACCATTCTTTTTTGTAATCAAATAGTCTTCTTTAGTATTGGATGAGTATGTGGCCCCAGACAAGGCACAATACGTTTAAGTAGGGAGTATAAGGAGCAGTATAAACTTCGGCAGTACATTCTGGGATAATAAAAAGTGGAGGTCCGATAAATAATGCCAATATTTTTTGCAATTTTGTTGTTTTCTACTTCTTGGATATGCGGTTTCCATGATAAGAGACTATCAATACAAACTTAACCTAAGAATGTGTTTTGTCAACCCGCTGAATTATCGCATCATTTAGTCTTTTTACCTCCTTCTCATCTTTCCTTCCATTTCTCTTCTTTACTACTTGAATACTATGTATATTACACTCTTTGGATTTACAGGATAGTCGTTGGCTCGAAACCGATTTCACATACAGCTCTTTCAAATTTTTATTTACTGTATTGTATAGAGAGCTAATATCTGCGTCCAGTGTAAAGTATGTTTGTATCATCTGCATACAAGACAAAATGATAATTCAGAAAGCAGATTTCGAAGCATATTCGTTTACGTATATCAAAAACAAAAGTGGAAACCCAACAGCGATCCTCGCGTACACCGACAAGGGATTTCGTTGCAATTTCGACAGGATTGATCATACCTTTGTACATTGTTGACGGTTGCTCCAAATAACTTTGAAACCAGTTCATGAGCCCTACTTCCCGACACGCGTGAGTAGGTTAGTTTTGATAATAAAATAATTATGATTAATTGTTATCAAATGCAAACTTCGATAAATCAATGAAAACGGCCTATTGTATACTCGTTGCCTTTTCACAAGACCATCTATTATCTTGTTACTGAGGTCCAATCAATTGCCATGTATTTGGAGTAACCTTTGCGGATCCATTATTGGTGTTTTGCTCAATAATATTATATTTGCTTAGAAATCCAATCGTGTCGGTTTGCTAACTATACGTTCAAGTACTTTGTAAAACACACTGAAGAACAGAGATTGGTCTGTATTCGTCAGCTCCTCCTTCTTTCCATTTTTAAAAACGGGAGATACTTTAGCTAACTTTAACTTACTCGGGAATATTCCTTTTGTTAAAGATAGATTAAAAATGTGGCACAACGGCACGCTTATTTCAGAAATGACAGCTTTAATAACCCCTGGATTGAACTCATCCAAACCAGGCGCTTTGTTATTTTTGAAAGACTTCACAATGTCACAAATTTCTTTTTCCGTTGTAGGGTAGAAATACAGTGAATATGGGTAATTGTCTGTGAGGAATTGGTGATAATTCACAGGGCTAGGAGGTATTTGTTTGTCCAAAGATGGCCCGATTTCAGTAAAAAAAATTGTTGAAGGAATTCGCTATTTCTTTGGTATCATTATTTTGTAACATTCCCATTACAGTTCATTTTACAACTTATCTTTGTTTTGACTTTCCTATTCAACAACGAATTTATAATTGACCAAGTGGCCTTGATATTTGATTTATATTGGTCAAACTTACTTCTATAATAATCAATTCTTGCTCTTCTGATCAGAGAATTTATTTAATTCCTAAGCTGTTTATATTTTGATTCATTGGCAATTGAGGGATTATGTAAAAACCGTTTATATAACTTATTTTTATATTTTATGGATTTTAAGAGCCCATCAGACATCCATGGCTTTAATTTGTCTATTCTTCTTTTTAGTTTGCAAAGAGGAAAATTAACTTTGTACAAAGCATGAAGCTTCCCTTCAAGTATGTTATAAGCCTCGTTAGGATCATCCGAATTCAAAACATCACACCAATCTATGCTTTGTAGTTCGGTTTTGAAACGGTTTATCCGTTCAGAGTTTATTTTCCGGTATGGGTTTGGGGTAGATTTTGCATTGAAATGGAAGGGGGCATTTAACGATGTGACGTGGAACACGGGTAGGTGATCAGTGATGTCACAATATATAATACCACTTGTCGTTGCGTCATGTCGGTTTGTTATAATGTTGTCCAAAAGTGAGGCAGATGTCCTTGTTATGCGAGTGGGCCTATAATCAAGGGGAGAAAAGAATTACTGAACAGCGAATTAACAAAAAGTTGGGATGAGTTATTATTGGCAATTCGAAGGATATCAATGTTGAAGTCACCTAATATAAAAACGGGTTTATTTTCACGAGCCAATTCAGACAGCATAACGTCGAATGCTTCTACAAAATTATCAGGGTTTGCATCAGGGGGCTTATAAATTACACCGACAATAATGTTTCTACCTCTTTCATTGATGATCTCAACAAAAAGATGGTCACATAGTTCGTCACTTAAAATAATATTATTACGTTGTATACAGGTAAAAATATCTCGAATAAACAATGCAACACCACCACCCCGCTTACGCAACCTATTTTTACACAATGATGAGTATCCAGGAATGTGTGGTTTGACATGGGTTGGTTTAACCACGTTTCGGAAAAAGCTATTACATCAAATGCGAATTCCAGGGTATCTAAAAAATCACTAATATGGTCAAAATTTCTTAATAAACTTCTAGAATTGAAATGAATGCTGGAGAATTTGGCAGCATTATCTTTATTGGTTATTTGTTGTTTAAAACGATTTGTATCGAAATAATGTGACTCATTCAAACTGTCAGCAAAAAAATTTCTGTCAGGGTCCAGATCATTATTAACGAGTGTATTTTACTGGTATGAGAGTGTCCTCGGATGTTAAATAGATCACTTCTTACCAAGTACAAGTAGACTTGAAAGGTACACAGGTACACACTTGTTTATGAATTATAACATTGTATATTTATTCGCCAAGAATACCAGTCGATACATGTTTTACAAGTATGATGTGATGCGAGAGCGAGTAGACATATG
>JZLH01S0499507.1:3891-17871 GCA_001188425.1 Eucidaris tribuloides
TATGCTTCTAGCTGATCTGCATGCCCCTTACACATGCTTCATTTGCTGATTTACAGAGTAATACAAAAATATGTTTTTATCAATGTCCGTCATGGAACTATGGGTACCATTGATTTTCCCCCACACCCCCACTACCAATAGCAATATGGGATTCTTCAAATCTTACCTTTTCTTTGAGTAGTACTATGAGTTGTGATCGTAATACAAGCCCCCGAAACGTGCCATGTGTATGCTCATCCTGCAAAACAACAAGACAAACAAATCATCAAGTAATACATGTACTTATGACTAGTTTTCCATCCATTCTTGACAAATCGTTCATAATTCCTTTTTGCAGTTAATATAACTTGAGTGTATATTCTTGGGTGCAAATGTACAGTATATGTATATATATTATATTGCAATGGAGTAGTTGCAATATACCAAAACGTGCACAATAAATGTCCCCACTAAAGATAAGATTACTATATCAGTACCATTACCAACTTTTTGCTATAAAATATTGATAAAAACTTCACATATTTGGTGTGATATTCCCAGATTCCTTCTAGGCAATTTCATGATATAAAAGCTCAACATTTAGATACAAAATAACATGGTACATGTATTTTAATACTATTCAGGTATCTAGGTACTAGGTGGTATTGTTGGTGAGGAGGTGCATGGTTTAAATGAGGGGGAAAAACTTTTAACTGTGTCCAGGGTCAAGTGGCCTGATTTTGTTTGACATACAAAGTATGACTAGTAGAGAAATGACGAAAGTAGTTGCGTAATTAATAATCAACCGGGGGGGGAACAGCCTTACAAAATCTGTTTCAATTATTTTGTTTTCAGTTGTATTTCGTTGGCATATAGATATTTTATGGAATACATGAGGTAAATTTGGTGGAATACTTAAAATTTTAGTTATTATACTCCCTTTTTAGTCTACTCTGCCTTACTGTAACTTACAGAACACCTTACAATGGTATGTTCGCCAAAGCTGCTGCATGAGAGACTTGATTTGATTTGATGCAAAATACATGTACTGTTTCTCTTGAATGGTGAGAAGTCAGATGAACTATTAGATAAATATTGATATAAAACATTTTTCATAGATAAACCAAGATTTAAAGTGTACCAATACCCTGGATAATTTGTTTGCTATTATGTAAAATACATTTGTGTCATGCCCTCTACTAAGTATTAGCACTTGTGATCACTCCAATGTTTGTTTATTGGAGTTTGAATGTACATTTCAAACATTAAGTATAAACAAAAATGACTTGCAATAGAATACTCAATCAACCGATTCTATCAACCAATTGATAGCACTATCGATAATTTGTCCGTGTAAGTCTTGAACATTAACACACACATCCAGTGTATTGATCAATATCGATACTGAACTTCAATAGCAGAGCAAAAACATGCGCATATAGCCAGAACGTGCACGAATAGAAATCGATGCTTACGGAACAGAACTTAAACGCGCGAAGCACAAGTGCCAGAATATTGTGCACATTATGATCTGATTTATCAAAATATGGATTACTTCATGGGCTATTGGAGACAACTGAATTTTGGTTATTTGTAGTGTATTCTAGTTGTACACAAATTTGATTTTTAGGGTTTTAGGGTACACTTTAAATTTCCTTTGTGAATGTGTGATGACAATCAATTACACATTTTGCCAGGCCTAGCTAATCAGACGCAATTCAACATCTGTTTTACTTACTGGATCAACAGCTTGAAATCGATGTTCAGTTCACATTTTCCTGGAGTAGATTCTCACATTCAATTCTGTGGGGGAATCCCTATAGACCTATGGTCCTATAGACCAAGGGTCCAATAGACCGATTATCCATTACTGGGAAGGGTCCGATTACGACTGATTGTTGAAAAGCTCCAATAGAATGAGGGTCTGATAGCAAGAAGGTCCAATGATTGAATATGTACAATAGACCGATTATCAAAATAAGGTCCGAGAGACCGATTATCGAAATGGGTCCAAGAGACCGAATTTGGTTTAGACTGTGTTTATACATTTACAAATTATTACATCAATCTGCTCCTACCTATCTCCAGAACTTCATCTGTTTACACACGTATATGTACCCTATGTTCAACATCAGATAAAGTTTACTAACCATTCCACAAAGTTCTTTATCAATCGGTGACAAACACTTTAATTTTTCAGCCCCCAAATTTTGGAATAATCTCCCATTCACAATTAGAGAACATCCAACACTTGACATTTACAAACAGCATCTTAAAACCTATCTTGTTTCACTGTAATTTTTGTTATACATGTATTACAAAATTTATTTCCAAAATTCAAACAAATAAAAACATAAACATATATATATATTTAATTCTATGCAGGGTTGGCATATTTCCCGGTCGGAATCTTATTTCCCACCCAATCGTCCGGGAAATATAAATTTCTCCCATTGACTTTATACACGAGAAGGCAATTTTATATCGGACAGTGTCCGGGAAATATGACAAAAAGTGGGAAATATGTCAACCCTGATTCTATGTAAGCGTTATGGTACATTTGTGTATAGCGCACATAAATACTTGTTATTATTAGTTTTATTATTGTCTCTGGACTACTTTTGTTAGTTTATATGTCAGACCCTTTTCCATAATCGGTCTATTGGAACGATTCAATGAAGCGTTTATCAGACTCTTGGACCCAGTCTATCGGACCCTCAGTGTATAGGACCCTCGGTCTATCGGTCCCTCGGTCTATAGGACCCTCGGTCTATAGGTCCCTCGGTCTATCGGTCCCTAGGTCTATAGGACCCTCGGTCTATCGGTCCCTCGGTCTATCGGACCCTCGGTCTATAGGACCCTCGGTCTATCGGACCCTCGGTCTATCGGACCCTCGGTCTATCGGACCCTCGGTCTATAGGACCCTCGGTCTATCGGAGCCTATGTCTGTCGGACCTTAAGTTAACAGACGCAGTACATGAACTACTTACCGGATCAACCACTGGGAAGCCATTGTGATGGGTATTTTTGTCTCGGAGAACTTCAACGATGCGAGATACTCTCTCAACTGTGTTTAACGTCACTACATTACCATTCATTACCTCCCTATACAGAAGGAAAAAAATGACTATTTTAGTCCCATTGTGTATTTGCTTTTTCTTCTTTGTGTTTATAGTTTTTATGTGTCTGTTTTTGTCTTTTGTTTGTTTTACACTATTGTTCACATAAAAAGGTGGGGATTCGTTTTTACACTGTACTGAATTTTCACAATTTTGGGGGTAGCAAATCAGTCCACACAAAATAAATAAAACTCATCATATCAACATGACATCAAAATACATAACGTACACTTGGCAAATTAAAATAAGACAGAGTCATTAAACAATAGAACAGTTTACTTATCACATTCAAGTTTATGATTTTTCTTCCTTGAGGTCCTAGTAATTAGCTATTTCATAAACTATAAACTACAGAATGTCAGAGACAACAGGTTAGGGGAATTGATACATGAAAAAACTGACAGCTGCCTTTGTTTCAATTGTTACATGGTTTTTACACTCTCAGTGAGTATATTTCTGCAAAGCAACACTAATGTTATGGTTTTGCATGAAGAGTGCAAACACACACACACAGACACAGACATACACACAGACACACACACACACACACACACACACACAAACACACACACACACACAAACACAAACACACACATGCACACGCACACGCACATACGTGCACACGCATAATTCATTCCCATAATTTCAGTTCAATATTCACTTTTTACATGCAAAGAGACTATGTTTATGGTAGTATGTGATTCTTAGAATTATTATCATTATCATTGAACAGATCATCTAAGCTTGCATACGATATTAATATATTTCAAACTCATTTTTACTCACGTTGCTCGTATCGTCGATCCCAGAGGGGGCGGTTCCCATGGCAACAGAGGAACACTCTGGACTTGTATGTGGATGTCGTAGAGTCCGTGGTTAAAGATGTCCCCAGTCCACTTGGCGATGATGAGGGCCAACATCAGGGGTAGAGCGTAGGATATGTTGCTGGTGGCTTCCATTAAAATGACAGTCAGACTGATGGTCATTCTGATAATTCCACCTGGCATGAAAGTGGAGATGTGAGAGAATAGTAGTAGAAGTAGTAGTACTAATCGTGATCTAGGTTTTAAATCCACTTTAGTCCCCGACTACGGGAGAGGCCAGATTTACCTCACACTCACAGAAATTACCCTTACCCCCTCCCTCCACTTTACTCTATATGATGCATTCTCCTCCCTTACTCTAACCCTCCTACTCTCTTCCGCCACTTGCTTCTTCCATGTCTTCTTCGGTCGCTCCCTTCCCCTATGACCAACCACCTCCAACTCAAGTGTCCTTCTCAAACCATGATCAACATCCCTCCTCAACACATGTCCATACCAATGTACTTCATTTGCCTGAAACTGATGTAATAATGTAAGTCATAATGCCACATATGGTAATGGCACACCATTACTACTACCACACATTTACATTGAGAAACCAACCATGAGATGAGGCGTGAGATGAGGCATAAGATACAAATTTTAACATTTGCACAAAGTGACATACATGGATATTGGGTCATATGATACCACCCAGAGTTGACATAAAACTTACCCAGCTGAGCAGCAGCTCCCATTGCCTATTATAACAAATTGTACCACTTACACATTAAGTATTTTTCATCTATAAACATGGCAATATGTAATTTAATTTCAATGTAAACTCAGCATGCAATATTTTCATTTTTTACTGAAATGCTTTGTTTTTCTTTGTTTCACATTGTACTTGTATAATAAAATACATAAACAATTATGAATCACAAAATTTTCTTTGTCTTGGATTTCATAAGTATGTGTACTAGCTATGTGCCAAATTTGAGCTAGGTTAAATGACTTTTTGATGGCGTTGTCAAGGAGTTTGTGTATTATTGCAGAATGATTTGTACTTCTAACTGTGTGCTGAACTTTAAAGACACTATATAACATTGTGGAAGACCCATTTAAAAAATTGTCAAACTTGCACTATCTGACATATCTGACAGTGTTTGAATGGACAAATAAACACGCTAGAACACAAAAGTTCAGAGAGCTATGTTATATGTACTGATAAAAATTGGCACATTAATTATTCTTGGCCGATGAAAATTATGCAACACAGCAGTCTACGGGGAAAAAATTTAATGGTCTCTCAATGATTTCTACTTTTATAAAGCACTTAAAGTTGATATTCATAGGAAATAAAATTCAACAAATTTAGTTTAGTTTATAATTTCATGAGTTATCTAAACATTTTATGCAGCTAACATGCCATGGAAGTGTGTCAGCTTCGGGTTTTATGAAAATAAAATTGTGATAAATTGACCCTCTCCCATCTCCGAAACCGGCTACAGGAAAGGGCCTTTTTGTGTGACGTCACACCCGGGTATACGCCACACGCAGCTCACGCGACGGACTGCGATAACGCATAAAGTTCATAGAGTGTGTGTCAGCTCCATACTATCAAAACGGCTTAATATTGTTTTAATTGTTAATGTCTGACATACATTTGTCCTCTTCCGTGGTAAAACATATCCTGATTTCATTATTTATGTCATTATTGGCACGGAAATGGGCACAATCTCCGAAAAATTTGTGTTTAACTCACCCGTGTGCGCGAGAGCTGTTTGTTTTGGCTTTGTTGAACTGCACGCAGATCTACATACCTTTGTCACGCGCAGGTAATGTAAATCCGCCAGCTATTGATCTGATAGAACCAGGCCCGCGCGTCCGGCCAAGCTGCTGGTGGCGAGCTCATGCCGCAGCCGAGCAGTTAACTCCAGCTGCTAAAGAGCCTTATTACCGCCCCAACTGCATTACTCGCGCATGAATCGTAACCCCAGCAGAATCGCCACGACTCATATTCCAGCTCGTCTGGAAATGATACGAAGTTTACGGCAGACTGATTGGTCTATTTTTTTTTATTATATGATATTCGTAATGATTTAATTAATATCAACTGCATTCTTCCATGGTGGAAAGAGGTAAAGTCTCCGTCTGATAATGTCAAAAGTGCAAATCGCCGGCTGACTCGGAACACTGACCTCCAAGAATAGCGCAATAAATACAGCCGTAGTAACACCTTGGAGGTCAGTCCTTTTCCCCCCTTTTCAGCGTTTTTTCCTCCAAACAATGAATTTCGTAGAACATGTAGAATATTAAGTTGGAAATAATGAGATGTAAATTGCAAATGATGAAGTATTAGGCCTATCTTTTATTTTCATAAGGGAGAATAACACACAAGTTCAGGGTTGTCTTTCCAGCTAATACGCATAGAGCTACGTACCCGGAAGTTGCCCGCAAGTCCACGAAACCGTCTCTTACGTCACAGCTAAAGGCCGATTTCGAACAGCAAACGAGCAAATTAGGTCCCAAGGTTGGGGTGATGTTTTCACCCTAATTTCGCTTTTATTGAAGGGTTATATTGCTTGAATGACATTCAAGTTCATTGTACGGCTTATAAGCTCTTTATAGATATGTATATCGTCATATGTATGGTTCTTCTATAAATGTCTCCTTTAATGACCATTTTGAACTGTAATTTTTTCAGGGCTTCATTTTTAGACCCTATCAAAAACACTAGTAGCATGAGTATTTATGTAGCTCACACTTTTAAAAATTGAAATATTGTTATATGATGCCTTTAACCTTGATTTATTCCATAGTTTCCTTGGAACAAGAAAATTATTTTTTGAAAATCGTAACTTCATCAATTTTTCTCCAATCAACGTAAGAAAGGTATGAACGCAGAAGGAAAAATCCAGAGAATCACATCAACTGAAAAACTCAATTTTCAAGTTTTTGTCAAAGTTTGGGGTGTTGCCAGAACCAGTCACATTTGTTAATAATAATAATTCATATGATTTGTATTGCACCAAATCCACTTAGTCGAGTGCTCTAGGCGTATGTGTAAGAAAAGGTTACAGTGATAATAGGGAGTAGAAATATAAACGAGTAGAGAATTAATAGGAAGCATTGAACACGTGAGTTTTTAGACTGTTTTTAAATGAATCCGGAGAGTTGCAACTTTTAATAACTATTGGTAGATTATTCCGAAGTGTGGGACCAGCATGAGCTTGTTCCCCCCAAGTTTTTGCAGATTTCAGAACAACAAGGGAACCAGATTTGGAAGAACGTAAAGGTCAGACAGGAGTGTATTTATGGATTTAACTGATATTGTAATGAGGAGCAGAACCATTGACACAAAAGAAAACAAGAAGTAAAATTTTGAAAATAATGCTCTCTCTGATGTTCAACCAGTGCAGTGATTTCAGAGTGGGGGTGATATGAGTGTGTTTTTTGGACAGGGTGACAATGCGCGCAGCAGCAGGTAGTAGTAATGGCACACCATTACTACTACCACACATCTACAAGGAGAACCAACCATGAGACTAGGCGTAAGATACAAATTGTTAACATTGGCATGGAGTGACATACATAGATATTGGGTCATTAGATGCCAGACAGAGTTGACATAAAACTTACCCAGCTGAGCAGCAGCTCCCATGAGGGCATAGATCCCTGGTTCTGATATTTTCTTCATGTACATAACAAAGAAATAAAGAAAATATAGATGTTGTGACAAGAGATAAACAAATGAAATTAGAAATGTCAATGGAGGAATAAAAGAAGTGTGCAAGAATACATTGACAGGTACATTTGCATAGGTGAGAATACATTAAGTTTATATACCAAAAGGTATTATGTAATAAAAACATGACATTTTACTTCTTGCCTATCTCACCCATTGTCATTGGAATATCTTACAATAATTTAAGGCAGAATTCAAATAAGACTACTTAACTCTTAATGTGTCAGTTGAGCAATTTTGTGCAGCAAATTGTACCCATTAAATAAATGCCAATAATATGAGGACAACGCAAAGCGTAACATCCCCTCGCCGGGTACATATAGCATACATATGCATATTTAATGAAGTGTGAACTTTGCTCTTTGGCATACAAACTTGAAGATCAAAATCTGTCTAAAATTACTAAAGTCATTAAATGGAACTTGTAATTAGCTATTCTTACATATTTAATGAGCTATGACCTTTGACCTTTGACATAAGTACATTATCCAAAATCAAATTGTATTTTGATACTATGTATGACAAGATCAAGATTTGACCACCATTTCACTGACAAATGTGTATAAACATATTAAGTGGGGAAAATTACCTTTTCATCAATAAATATAGGTCTTTTCTAGGGTAAAAGTATCTTTATCTCTTAATGTGCCGAAGTCGCAGATCTGCAACACATAATACACATAAAGGTCATAGAGTTATTTTTCTCACCTGTTCTTAAGAATAAATTTTCAATACAAAAAATGCAAATTGCATACACTAGTTGATGATATGTCTGGCAAGCCTCCAGCAAGCGGTCAGGTTGTTAAGACCAACCTTTGTCAGAATAGTATGCAAAGAACTTGCATTAATATTAAACAATTTATGGACAAAGCTGCATATGCCCTAGTCTGGCTTCCACACATTTAGATTAACCTGTTCTCGCATTTATTGAGCTATGACCTTTGACCTTTGGCCTACACACTCCAAAATCGAATTTAGGCTATATTTTGATATCATGTATCTTCATACCAAATCTCATCAAAATCCCTCAAATATTAGTAAAGTTATCGAATGGAAACCAGTTTTCGCATTTAATGAGCTATGACCTTTGACCTTTGAGCTACAACCTTCGAAACCGAACTTGGGCTCTATTTTGATATCATGTACCTCCATACCAACTCTCAAGAAAATCCATCAAACATTACTAAAGTTATCAAACGGAAACCAGTGTTTCGGACGGACGGACGGATGGACAGACGCCGGACGGACGGACGGCGGCGTTTCTATATCCCCTCCCGACTTCGTCGGGCGAGGGGATAATAAAAAGTACGACAGTACTATAACTTGTTCTTTCATTTTTATACAGTAGAGTGATAGCCCTCACTAAATCACTCATAAAATTGGTACATTGGATATTTTCCTATGAATTTGAGATGATATATTTTTGTGTGAAAATACATGCATGTGCTTGTGGATATCTACTATTTCAAAATATATAACTTCACAAAAATCCTACTTCAGAAGGCCTTAAAGATAACACCTTCAACATCATTTCCACCTGACTTTTGGTCAGTTTGTCTGTAAGTTGTGCACAGTGCAACACCTGTACCATTACTATGCAACTATACTTCTAAGGAACACAAGAGGCTGCTACACAATGTGATACCCTGGGGAACAGGTGTGGTGCCTCATATTCATGAATTACATGTACGAGACTGTAGGGCATGGGTCAAAAAATGCTCTAGAAAAAAAGTTCCGTAGTCTCCAGAGTGGTATTCAAAAATAGCATTACAAATTGATTAAGATGAAGTTGCTGATGAGTAAAAGCTTTTGTTCTCCAAATTTTACATACGCATTATTGAGATAATCAACTAATTAGTGAGGCAAATTCCTCAGTCCCATTCGTAGAAGAAGGAATCACGGTAGCGATTTCACAGACACGAACATTACTCGCTAGATTGCTCTTTACAGCTATGATATTAATATTTATGAATGCCTGTGCTCTACGTTAATGCACATTGGAATGCACCGCCAGAGAAGGTATTCTTTTGTATGAACCTAACAAAAGCATTTTATACAGTTCTCCATTATTTATAGAATGGCTGTGCTCAAATGCCGCACCACAATTCCTATTCAGTTTTCAAACATCTGCAGTTCCACAAAAGCATTGTGACTGCATAGGTTGTCAAGCACTCCAAAGTTTGCAAACAAGGATATGACGGAATGACATTCCAGCCACGTAATTTACTTTTGCACACGGTGAAAGTCCCCGGTGGTTTGTACATTGCTGAAATGTACGTGGTCACGACATTATAAATAACCGTCATAATTAATTAATTTTCTCAAAAACGCACACATGGTATTAAGATAACAAACTAGATTTATGGGTTTAGTAATATTTGAATAATCATCATTAGGGATTTGTAGAATACCCCGGATGGGACTACGGAAAATCACGAAAAATGGCCTTGCCCTACCGTCCAATAGGTAAATACACAGATGATCAGATTTGCATGTCCAAACATGGGAAGATGAGTAAAATTTCAGGGAACCCCCAGCTAGCTAGATCAGAGAGACTTGACAGCTCTGGCATAAGAGCACTCATGGGAGTGATAGCTTGACTTTGTGTACAGTTCTCATACAAAGCCAAAAATTGCATTTCTGAATAGATATATAACATATTTTCGGCTTTAATGAATAAATTCACATCATTTCTTTAGTTTAGGTATGAATATTTGGTTCAAAACAGTTTTGTTTCCTAAATAAAAAATTCTAACATTTTTAGGTGCAGGATTTTTGGAACCCTTTCCCATGCCTTCACACATGAATGAACATTTACCAAGAGGAAAATACAGACAGGAGTAAGGAGTAATACAGCATCTATTGCACTATACTCCCCTTGCTTGTATGGGTACATACAGCGTGTCCCCTCAAAAATGTCCCTGTGATAGACTGCTAAATTTATTTCAAAATGGAGTATTATTCTGAACTTAGTGTTCAGATTTAGAAAGCCCATTATATTTTCTAAATCCTGTGAAAATTTCATTGGTCTTGCTTCATTGGTTTTGAATACACAGTCATTATGTGCTACATCTATGAATCAACCTGAATGGAAATCAGGTGGAAGGATGTGCAGAACAATAAAGGTTTACAAGCTGAAGGACAAATTATAAATGGAACACACCCTGTGGGAGCAAACATGACCAGTGGAACTGACTTTTGATTAGTTTTCAAGTGAATGAAAAAATAACACAGTCATTGATATAAAAGCGAAGCATGGAATAATGCATGGTATGTCTCTATTGTGCATATCTTTCTAGCAAACTGGGAATGGGCTGGAAAGCACTGCTGTTACATAAGAGCCTGTATATTCAAAACCAATGAAGCGAGACCTTTGAAATTTTCACAGAAACCACAAAATTAAGTGGGCTTTCTAAATATGTAAATTTAATTGAGTGTAAAACCTGATTTTGGTAATTACTCTGTGGTCTACGAGAGGGACATTTTTTCTGGGACACGCTGTAGAGATGATATCAAGATGATTTACCATTGGTGTCATACCAAGGACTATGCCAACCAGTCTCCCCCAAGCAGCCCCTACCAGCAGGGAAGGGATGAACAGACCGCTAGGGACGCTGGCCCCGTACGTCCAGCAGGCCAGAAGGAAGTAGGTGATGATGAAGATGGCAAGAACAGATAAATCATAGGAACCTGTTAAAAGAGGAAATAAATACAGATGGAAAGGTTGATTTCTTAAATACTGAAGAAATAAGTTAAAGAAAACATATCTAAAATCTGCAAATTGCTATTATTGCTTTGGATATAAAAACTTCAATTTTATAAATCTGACATAAGGGGTGAAAAATTTGAACATTGACCGCTGACGCTGCTATGAAGGTGTAAAGGAGCCATCACAGGTAAATTTTGATGAATAACACCTTGGGAAATCTAAAAAAGTAGTCAAATTGGGAGAATATCTCACGTACCCTGAGGAAATATTAGAATAAAATCAGCAAAATCGCATTTTGAGAATTTGCGATGTATTATTATCACTGTCAATTAGTAATTAGAATGTTAGATCTTGATGCGGCATTTTTCTTTTGTCTTCTTTTTTAATGTTCTTTTTTCTTTTTTTTAAAGCACGCAGAGACCAAGCGTATTATGCACTATATAAGAACAGTGATATTATCATTATTAGTGCTGGCCGATGTTTAGATAATATCAAAATTACTCGATGTTGAAAAAATATCGTCTACACGATAATGATCTCATGATTATTTTAAAATATCACCAGAGGCACGATATGGCCAAAAATACCATCCATTATGAAAACCTAATGGGGTAAATGCATGCACTGCAGTGGGAGGGACCAAGAATCCTGCTATGAATGAATACTCGGCACACGAGTGCTACTGCCTGTAAACAGGGTCAGGGAGGTCGGGGACAGAAGAGACACCTCCATGCTGTTCAGTTATCTCAGCTATCAAACACAGCTGTGCATTTAGTATAAGTATCAACAATCATAACAACTCTGTCGACACACTGCCCACCAAAAATGTAAACAATAAGCACCATGAATCTCCTGATCTAGTTACATGAGGGTCTACAGAAAGCAACATTGTTTTGACTACATTTTGATAACAGCCCTACAGGGCAGCAAGTTCAGCCTAAAATAGATTTATCTTCTTCATCACAAATCTGTTTTTCAACTCTGGCGATAAATCGTGTTATCGACTATGTCTTTTCCACGATAATCGAATGAGGTTTAGATCAAATTTCGCCACCTCTAATCATTATCATTAAGGCCAACATCTGGTGTAAATTTGAAGGTAAGAGCTCATCGAGAAATAAGTTATATGTATGTCAGATTCAGCATGATTAGATTGTAGTCTCAAGGGCAGACCCACGGGTGCTTATGAACGGTCATACCCTCTCTAGATGGGGAAGATTGAAAAATATCAGGTTTAAAGACACTATATAACACTGTGGAAGACCCGTTTAAAAAATTGTCGAACTTTGCTATCTGACATATCTGACAGTGTTTGAATGGACAAATAAACACCCTAGAACACAAAAGTTTGGACAGTTATGCTGTCACTAGCACAATATGTGCAGATACAAATTGGCACATTAATTTTATATCGGGCGATAGGAAATTCTGCAACACAGCAGTCTATGGAGAAAAGCTGGAATGGTCTCTCAATGATCTTCACTTTTTTAAAGCACTTAATGATTGTTTTACACTGCAATTTTTTCAGGGCTTCATTTTTAGACTGTATCAAAGACACTAGTAGCATGGGGAATCATGTAGCTCAGATTTTTTTAAACTGGAAACATTGTTATACAGTGCCTTTAACGAATTATTCCCCAGAACAGACAGCTATTTCTGTCAAGCATGTATGCAGCTGGTACCATCACAGGTTACCATGGTTTATGAGGTGAAAGCAGATCAGATACGTGCAAGGCATCATGACCTTTGACCTTTCTGCTTTGAAATCCAATCAGTTTATTATTACATCATAGTACACACTTGAGCCAAGTTTCATTAAAATCCAAACAGTGGTTGTCAAGTTATCACAACAGTGCATGCACATATGGATAGTCATCCAGATGGACAATCTGAAAACACGGTTATTATGATTACTAGAAAAGTAAAAACAACTAGAGCAGTTCGACTGCGCGCAGTCGATGGGTATGCCTCCGCAGTCCACACTTTCATCCAATTGATGTAATTAGAAAAGCTTCAAGTTACCATGGTAGCAAGACCAATATGATGAATAAGCCTATGTGACCTTTGACCAAGTACATGTAACAGTAAAATCCAATAAGCAGTTCTTAAATGAGCTCAAGTCGGACATGAGGCCTTGTGACCCTTGACTTCTGACCTTTCAACTCCAAAATCGAATCAGTAAATTGGTGCCTTATATTAGATACTTCTCCCAAGTTACATCACAATCGGACCAGTCATACTCAAGTTATCACTGTAAAAAACCCAAATCAGACATATTTTAGGCCCTGTGACCTTTGACCTTTCAGCTCCAAAATCTTATCAGTTCATTGGTTGACTTATAATACATACTTCACCCAAGTTACCAGAAAATGTGAGTAGCGGTTCTCAAGTTATCGCGGTAACGTGCCCAAATCAGACATGTTTTAGGCCCGGTGACCTTTGACCTTTCAGCTCCAAAATCTAATCGGTTCATTGGTGCCTCATAATACATACTCCACCCAAGTTACAAGAAAATCCGACAAGCCATTCTCAAGTTATCATGGTAACGAGCCCAAATCAGATATATTTTAGGCCCGGTGACCTTTGACCTTTGACCGTTCAGCTCCAAAATCTAATCAGTTC
>JZLH01S0499529.1:4842-18101 GCA_001188425.1 Eucidaris tribuloides
AAGAAGAAGAAGAAGAAGAAGAAGAAGAAGAAGAAGAAGAAGAAGAAGAAGAAGAAGAAGAAGAAGAAGAAGAAGAAGAAGAAGAAGAAGAAGAAGAAGAAGAGGGTGATGACGATGATCACGATGACGATGATGATGATGATGATGATGATGATGATGATGATGTTGAAGATGATGATGATAATAATAATGATGATAAAGATAATGGTGATTATGATAATGATGATGATGGTGGTGGTGGTGGTTGTGATAATGATGAAGAGGAGGAAGAAGAAGAAGATGTTTATAACGATGATGATGATGATGATGTTTATGATGATAATGTTGAAGATGATGATAATGATGATGTTTATGATGTTAATGATGATAATGTTGAAGATGATGATGATGATGATGATGGTGGTCGGCTGGTGGTAGGTGGGTGGTTGTGATTATTTGATTGATGAAGATGGCAGGAAGAAAGAAGATGTTATAAACGATTATGATGATGATGATGGTGATTTTTATGATTGAATAAGTGGGTTGAGTGTGGTGATAAGAAAAGGAAAAATAACAAGATAGAGTATCTCGAGAGAGACAAGTGAAGATTGCTCGCGTGGCCTCGGGAGCAAAGGAATACGAGGAAGATGAAAAGAATAAGGAAGAAAAAGGAAGAAAAGTTTATTAATGATCAATGAAGAGTTTATCAGCCAGCCATTAGCTTACTTGCTACAAACTATTTACTATTTACTTTTTTGCTGATTTTGTTTATAGGGTGTGTGAGGACTTAAATAATTCTGCATGCTTCAAACCTGATGCTCGGTCAATTTAATTGTTGTTAACGGAGAAAATGAAAGTTTTTGGAAAGTAAATAAAGTTTTACAAGCTATAGAGAGTCATTCTTGTGTGACATCACATATCTACTACGTAGAATTGGTCTCTTTAAAAGGTGACGTGCCAATTTATACCAATTTTGACAAATTGCATTCTTGAATGGCTTAAAGCCCCAAGTGTAGTTTTGGTCGATCAGACATCTTTTCGAAAATCTTTCAATGATATTCTATTGTCACTGCAACCATTAGAAAACAACAACAAATCTACAGAAAATTGTTTATTATGGCAAATTGTGATGAGTAAATCATCGGAGAGCGAGTAACGGTATGTAAATTACTTATGGGAAATGTGCCCCCCCCCCCCGACAAATACATCTTGAGAAATTTCTCAAAAGTGTTAAAGTTTCAGAACGAGCTGTTTTCAGGGCATAGATAGATCATAGGTCTATCTAAAGAAACAAGAGCCCCGGGAGCACGACGCTCACCTGATGTCGTGCAAACTCTCTGTGGTGCCCATGGGAACATCATCAACTGTATATAGTTTTGGGAACTTTGGCCCTTGATACCACTGGGACCACATGACCCAATTCAGGGGCGGCGCGAACGGGTGCGGGGGGGGGGCAGGGGCCGGGGCGGGCAGGAGCATTGTCCCCCCCCCAAAAAAAAAAAATACGATAGGAAAAAAATACCCTTTTTTCAAAATGAAATGCTTGCCTTCTGATATCACACCTTTTTTCAATCTATGCATTTTTTGTCCCTGGATGTTGTTTTTTCTTTTTATTTTGTTATTGTCATACTTGTTTCATTCATTTCTTTTTTTTTTATCGTGTTTACATTTATTTTCTTCCCCCCCCCCTCCCTTTCTTTCGTTTTGCCCCGTTTTCACTTTGGACGGGGCGCTTTACAGTGGTATACAGTATAAGAAGAAGAAATTAATCGGGTAAATTATGTCTTAATCACTAGTTGGTGCATAAAAGGGCATGCATACTCATTCTTAATGGCCACATAGCAGGCTCTCCTATTGTTTGCCCACTGCCGACCTAATAATGCAATTTGGCTAAGTTAAATGTGCCTCGTTTTGATTTGTACCCATACTGAGTGAAATGGAACCTTTTATTCACTGAAGGTGATTTTGTTTATTTTGATACTGTTTATTCTACGATTTTTTGTGCCCCTGAGGGCCCTGACACTGTCGAAGAAGCACATTATGTGCCTAAAAGGGGCATTTGACCCCTCACCTTGGTGCCCTCGAGGGTGGCAAAACTTGGGCCCTCTCCATCTTTTTCCGTGAAAACATGACGCAGTTTTGTGCTATTCAAGCGATAAAAAAGGTGTCTTTCGTGAGGGAACTTTCTGACGGTCGCCTTTTCTTCTCTTCAACAAAGAAAATCACTTCTTAAGGAGAATAATGCCCTATTATCTTTAACAGAACTTTGCGTATTCTACAATGTGCATCATGACGTGTGTTATTTGTGAAGTATATTTGGTTTCACTATCGTGCAGATGGGGAACTTGGTAGCAGTTATTACTAAAAAAAAAAATCGGACCTGGTACAATGCTCAGAGTCACACGTTATTAAAAAAACACACACACAATTTTGCTTTATACTTTTTTTATATTGTTTGTCTAAATCCGCTGCTTGCTCCAAACAAACTATACATAGTTTGTGTCAAAACACTAACTATCATAAAATGAAGATCAAATGAAAGGAAATTATGTCCATTTCTATTATTGTTCTTAACGAGACTATGTGTTTCATCATCTCTGCCCTCAAAAAAGTGTTTTGCCCATTGACTCTCATCGGTCCGTTTTATCTAGACAGAAGTTCTTCAGTTGTTCTCTGAGTTTAGTAATTAGCGCCACAAAGCGAGTTTTACAACTAAAATTTCCAAATTTTTCCAAACCGCTCGCTCGCTACGCTCGCTCGCGGAATAGATATATTTCATGTTTTAATGATCAGAGATCCCCTTCAATGAAGGTTTTGCTGAAGTTGCATTACCGCGAAAAAACAATGACTTCAAAAAGAAACGTTTGATCTAGATAGATGTTTTTCACCTTTTTAAAACACTACAAATTACCGCCAAAATAGACTACAAAGCGAGTTTTATAACTAAAATTTCCAAATTTTCTCAAACCGCTCGCTCGCTACGCTAGCTCGCGGAGTAGATTTCATGTTATAATCATCGGAAAACACTTCAAAAAGGTTGGGCTCTACATTTACATTACCACAAAAACGTTACTTCAAGCGGCAGAAGCCTAATCTGATGATGAAAATATCTACATGCGCCCAATGCCCCTTTTGACATATAAGTGTCTTTTTTTGGCTTTGACCCCCCCCCCCAACGAAAAAACGTCCCGCCGCCCCTGACCCAATTAAAAAAAAAACTTTGCACCCTTTTGCCATACAGCTGATTTGTTAAAATCTTAACATCCATTTAAAAAAAGAGTGATAGCCATGTGTCTCACCCTACTTGATTTGACCTTTGACGTACTTGCATGACCTTTGACTCTAATTTACATTGAAGTCTCTATATGGCATCTATCATAACTTTGGCTACAAATGGGCAAATGGTTGCAAAGTTACCAACCCCAGTAGAAATTTGCAGGTATTTTCAAAGTTTGACCTCATTTGACCTATGACCTACATACGTGACCTTTGACCGCCAATAACCTTGTGGTCCTTGTAATGCATCTACCACCCAAGTTTGGTTATAAATGTGCTTAGGTTAGAAAGTTACCTAGTTTTATCCCTTAAAGCCCAAGTTTTGTTTTGGGGATTTTTTGTTATTTGAAAGCTTTATGCCCCAAAGTCATAACCCTGCAATAATTAGTTAATGAAAAATCTCGGGGGACCCCCGAGATTTTCGACTATACTTTATATCATAGCATCCAAAGGGTTAAAAAGGCTTTAAGGATACATGTGTTATACCTCATCTGAAAGAGCAGACTCTGTTCTTTTAGATGAGGTATAGCTCATATAACAGGGAGACTTCTAAGTCAAGGTGTTTGTGTAAAAACTAAACTCATTTTCTCAGATAACCTTAGTATTTTTCTCCTGATGAACAGTTTGCTCTGATAAACTCAGTTTCTCAACTGATAAACATAGTTTTAACATAAACATGTTTTTCAATGATAAACACAATTTTTCTTAAGAAAAACAGAGTTTTTCTGTTGATAAGCATAGTTTGTGTAGAGAAAACTCTGTTTAGCCTACCTGAGAAAAACAAAGTTTATCTCACAAAAATACAGTTTATCTGCGAAAAGCCAAGTTTATCAGTTGATAAACACAGTTCATATAGTTTTGTTTTGTTTTGTTTTTCTTGCACAAACGGCTTACCATTGACTAGCGGTCTCGTGCGCCTGTTCGGTCATCTGACCAAATCCCAATACAGCACCTTTCCACCGTCCCATAGAAACCTGTTAAATTCATCAACTTCCAAAATGTCTCATTCATTAATCAAATCGTAGTTTTTTGTTTTTAAATTGAAGGAAATGAAGGGAAATATTTTGGCTTTCAATTAAACAACATGATTTGCCATGTTTTACAGCTCTAAAAAAAAAGGTTAAGAGCCCAGATAAAAGACTAACCAGACATTCTCCAAGCTAAATGCTTAAAATAGCAACATTCTAATCTGGCAATAAAAAAAAAATCATTTAAAATACATGTACTAGAACCCTGAATAATCCAACTTCTTGGCAACCTATAGAAGCTGTGGTCCCCAAAAAAGATATAAAGAAAGGGTGACAATTTTCCAATCTACCAATTTTTAATTGATTTTTTATGTATCTATACAATGATGTCATTTCGTACTGCCTTCCCGCCAGGCATTGCGCGGGTTCAATTAGTGCTGTGGGACCTCGTGCGTCAATTCGGTCATCTAATCAAGCCCAGTACTTACGTAATGGTCCATCTCCGCCTGACACAACTTCATACATCGACAGCGTGCCGCTGGTAGCCCCAGACACCAACAACATTGGTTTCCTGGTCGGGCTACGTTCTGCTGGAATGAAGCTGCGAAGCAGAAAAACGAGACGACACTGACTGATTGATTGATTTGATTGATTTTATTTATTTCACCACGGAAATTTAAACAAAAAAACTTGTTATCAGCTTAAAGGCATTGTATAACAATGTTTCCAGTTTAAAAAAATCTGAGCTACATGATTTTCCATGCTACCAGTGTCTCTGATACGATCTAAAAATGAAGCCCTGAAAAAAAAAATGTAGTTTAAAACGATCATTAAGTGCTTTAAAAAAGTGAGAATCATTGAGAGACCATTCCAGCTTTCCTCCATAGACTACCTATCGCCTGATAGGAAATTCATGTGCCAATTTGTATCTGTACATATTGCACTAGTGACAGCATAACTCTCCAAACTTTTGTATTCTAGGGTGTTTATTTTGTCCATTCAAACACTGTCAGATATGTCAGATTGCAAAGTTCGACAATTTTTTAAATGGGTCTTCCAAATTTTTATATAGCGTCTTTAAAGAAGCTGTTTTTCAGCAAGTCCGGTAAAAGTACACATAACAAATTAACAAAATCAAACATTAAAACAATACTCAATAAGAACAGAAAAATAAACAATCTATGAGAGAAAACCTAACTTACTATAAAAGAAATATATACATATTTACATGACAACAGAATATACTACATGGATATTAAATTTAGAATAAATGGTTATATAATGAACAAACGTAATATCCTTGGTGAATATGTAAACACACTGTAAAAATACTAAATACACATTTATAAACACTTTCCTGTAACACTTTATAAACACTTGAACACGTTCATCTGGAAATCATCTACACGTTTATTAGAAATGTTGTGTATCACCTTTGTGTTTATTTCTGGAACTCTTCATAAACACTTGAACGCATTTTCATAAACACGTTTTAGTGTTTAGGTGTTGAAAATCACAAACGCGTTACCAAAAATTTTGTGAAGATCTAAACACCTAAGTGTTTAGGTGTTCATGATGATGCGTTTATGAATTTCACACATTAACTATAAACTGTTTATGATGTCATATTGAACGTATTCAAGTGTTTGCGAAGTGTTCCAAAACTAAACACGAAATTTTAATATCATATAAGTGATACACAAAATTTCTAACTACAAGTGTTTATGGTTTCCAGATAAACGTGTTGAAGTGTTGTTTACGTGTTACAGAAAAGTGTTTATAAAGTGTTTAATATTTTTACAGTCAATTAGAACAGAATAAAAAATCGGTCTACAAAATTTTGAAGGAAAATTTGAAGTTGTCCTCAATTTAGGATACAATGCTCGTCGAATCAAATTTACTGTTTAAAATTATGTTGTAAATATTGCATAGTCACACATTTCCTGTACGTTGTACAATTATTGTCAGACGATGCTGTGACAGTGATATTCTTTGTGAACCTTTCTATGTGATTAATTTCTATCATGCCCGGAGATTAATTCAGGACTGGAAAATTAATGTTTGTTTCTCCGTAAGTTAACAAATTCAAGACAAATTCTTCAGGCCTGAATATTATATGCTCTAGCCAGTGCATACATGGTATATGTTTCAACTCATTTGGTTCTTGAGACATTTTTCACTTCACCTGTAATCATGTCACAGTCATTTATACTGAAAGTTTACACAAAATTCAAATGTATTGAAAAGGATACTTACTCCAAGTCTTTAGGATCTAAGTCGCCGAGATTTCGATCTTCGAGGAGTTGAGCAAAGGTTCTGTCCGTACCACCCGATCGGTGGAGGGACTGGAATTGGGCCTGTCCGGAGGAATCTACGGTGTAAATAGCCACGACGGACGCCCGATCTACCCCGACGAATATGACGGTCTGTCCGTTGACTGTCCCGACTTCTATTCCTTCGCACTCCGGCCCCTTCATATTCGGATAAAATAATAATAATAATAATAATGATAATAATAATAATAATAATAATAATAAAAATAATAATAATAATAAACAAATAATATATAATCAATAATATAACAATAAAATAATCAATATAATTAATAATAATAATAATAATAATAATAAAATAACACATATAATTACATAATAATAATAATTAAAATAATAAAATAATAAAATAATAGAATAATAATTAATAATTATAGATAATAATAAAATATAATAATCAATAAATAATAATGATAATAATAATAATAATATAATAATAAAAAAATGATAATAATAATATAATAATAATAAAATAATAATACATAATAATAATATAATAATAATAATAATAATATAAAATCAATAAAATTATAATAATAATAATAATAATACGCTTATTTACCAGGGTTAGCCACTTCAGCGCAACATAGGCTGCCTATCAGCGAGGCCCTGTCACATACATTAAGTTATTATACCCTTCTTTTCAGAATCCGAGTGCCTTGGCAGAAAGCAAAGTACCATATAAAGCTGGTATGACCCGGCCGAGGCTCGAACCCGCGACCTCCCGGACCAGAAGCGGACGCTCTACCACTGAGCCAACTCGTCCGGTTAATAATAATAATGACAAATATAAGATGAATCAGTGGTGTCGAACGGCGTGATGGCTTAGTGGATAGAGCGTCCGCCTCACGAGCGGAAGGTCGCGGGTTCGAGCCCGGCTGGGTCTACCAAAGACTTTTTTTTTAAAATGGTGCCTTCTGCTTTCTAGCCAGGCGCTCGGTGTTCTAGAACAGAGGAGGTTAATAATAGCATTTATGTTATGCAGGGCCCGCTGGGAGAGCAGTCTATCTGACTGAAGTGGCTACCCTGGGTATATGAGAAGTTATTATTATTTTATTATTTTTATTATTATTGTGACCAAGTCCCCTCTTCGCCGAATTAATGGAAGGCCAAAAAACGGCTATCACTCCCTACCACGATATTTTGTGGGTTTTTTTTCTTTTTTCCAATCAATGCGAATTGAAACTTGTTTCACGAAGAAAAGTTGGTCTATAATTTGTTTCATTTTCTTAACAAAAAATAAGAAAATAATTTACCAAGCCTAATCTCTTAATTTGCTTCCTTTTGTTTCTTAATCATTTGATAGGGACAATTCCATAAAATGTGTTATGCGGTATAATAAGCTGTATATTATTATTAACAGAGTTTTAATATGGCCTGGAAACCAAATATACACAGGATGATTGATAGATTTATAATCTATTTCCGTAGGTTAGACACTTTATCTGTATTACCCCTCTCCACCCAGGAGAATAAATGGGCACCTGGTAGGGTGGGAATGATTTCGTTTGTCTGGTTTGATGCGCCTACTTTGCAGCTCAGCTGAGGAATTCTCCCCAGGGCTGGAAATGGTGCACATCTTTGTGCAAGTTACATCCAATCGAATAGAGAGACTGATCTCATTTGTGTTATGCGCTATACAATGTGTTCCAAAAAAATGGTCCAATCGGGAGAAAATAATTTAAGGTAATTACTTTTCTCAAAATATATGTGTATTTGGTATTATATCAAAGCAGAATAGATTTTCTTTCTAATAAAGTTAATTCCATTTAATTTACTGTTATAAATCAAAAGTTATGATTACTTTTGTGCAGTTAGGCAAAATCACCTTTGTCCCACTTTTGTGTATTGGTCATAATGACAACTGAATTGGTGGTATTGTTGCTTACAGAACTCATAACAACTGAATTACAGAAATCAATAATAAAACAAATAACAAATGCATTTTGTCTTTCAAAATGTTTTTATGATTATCTGGATAGTCAATTTCAAAATATGAATACATAACCATTACTCGGCATTCAGATGATATTGCACATGTTCATGTCTTCTGTTTACCAAACTGCATTCACATGGCATGATGATCTACACATCTCATTTATTTTACACCTTTCGTCTAAGTTATGAACCCCTTTTGTACTACAAATGATAGGAAATCAGAAATGTACATTCTGAAAAATCTGTTCGTTCAGATAAATTGAAAGAGTACACAGTATTTTTCACATCTCCGTGTGTTTCTTATTTAAAAGATATGCAGAACCATACGTGTACATGTATAGCACATACAGTACCCTGGGACAAACGTGATTTTGCGTCATTGAAGAATATGTAATACTGTATATCTCACGATTGAAACAACCAAATGAAATGAAATAAATTGCACTGAATGTATGGTCCTTTAGCTTTTTTACAAGACCCGACTTGACCAGGTTGTATATGACATTCATATTTCAAAAAAAAATGGTAATTTCCGATTGGACCATATTTTGAAGGACACATTGTATAAGAGTGGACTATATCATTATTGTCCTTAATAAGAAAATATTAAGCATTGTCAATATTAAAAGGTTTATCGTATAAAGGGCTATAGAAGGGCATCATGAATCACCCCTAAAATAGAATTAGGCGCAGTTTTTAAAAACACTGTTGTAAAGCCTTGTCTATGAGGTTTGAATTTGTCCAAGACTCTACAACAAGGCTCTGTACGACAGCATTTTCCATGGCAAAACTACTTGAATTTCATTATTTACGACTGCCGTTATTATCTGTTGTAGAGTGTCGTGTACCTGTCGTACGATGCACAAGACCAGGTTCTTTTTTTTATTACAGGGCATATTTCTAGAGTATTTTTTTCTATTTCCTTTAGACCTACCCCCACTAAAATCTAGTGACCATAATTGGAAAGATGAGACCATTTCCTTTCAGAAAATTATATACTTTTACTATGTTTGCATTTATAGTTTAAAAGTTATAGAGTTTTAAGTCCAGAATGTCGCGCGATACTCAAAATTTGCCAATGAAACGTAAACATGCCCCAATTCACGACACATGGCCGTATGCTTATGCCTTACCTTACTATTTCTGCTCGTTTGTACTTTGTTTCTATGTTAGATCGACTGGACAGGGTCAAATAGTCATTATATGACGACAGTTTTTAGTTAACTTTTTTACCCTGGGAGTCCATGATGCCCGTTTCTATGCGTATTATGAACATTAATCGTTGTGTTATTCATTGGCTTATATTGTAAATATAAATAAATAAAATAAAATACTTACACGGTTGTCAGAACGTTTATCCTTTAAGTCTGGGGGTGACTCCGTGTTCAAATCGTCTTCGTCTGGGTCGGTTTCCGAATTGAATACTTCCGGGTAATATTGGGCGACCAGGCGTTCGATGTCGTCTCCACTGTCAAATACTCGAGTCATGTCACTTGCACGAAGGATGGAAAAGCCACGTCCACCAAAGAAAAATAGTTCTTCTATTTTACCGGGTTCCGTAGCACTCATTCCGTCTGTTTTACTGAATTCAAGGCGACCTAATAAACATTTGGCAAAAGAATCCAAAATGTAAATACGGTAATAGAAACAGCAGAGTTGAAATCATAATTGTTGTAGTATGTGGTTACAGTATTAGTTATTGTAGCAGCATTTGTTTTACTAGTAGACTAGAAGTAGTAGTAGTAGTAGTAGTAGTAGTAGTAGTAGTAGTAGTAGTAGTAGTAGTAGTAGTAGTAGTAGTAATAGTAGTAGTAGTAGTATAGTAATAATAGTATGACGTAGTAGGTGGAATAGTGATAGTATTACTTGTTACTGTTGCTTTCGTCGTCGTAGAAGAAGTAGTAGGAGTATATTTTGTAGTATTAGTAGTAGGACTAGTAGTAGTAGATGTATTATTATTATTATTATCTATTATTATTATTATTATTATTATTATTATTATTATTATTATTATTATTATTATTATTATTATTATTATTATTATTATTATTATTATTATTATTATTATTATTATTGATGTTGGTGGTGGTGGTGGTGGTGGTGGTGGTGTTATATCGTTAAAAAGTGGAAGTACATATAATACTGTATTTCGATAAACAAATTTATTGGCATATATCACTTTTGTTTCCAAAACATTTTTTTTTCTTGCAGCAGAATGGTGTAGTCTTACCTAGCTTCAGATCGTCGTTGAGGGCGGTTCGCAATTCGTCAGACACAGTGCTTGCTAGCAGTCCTTCTGTTATGAGAAATATCATCGTTTTAATGATTACATCGAACAGCATGTTTCCTTTACTCGTTTATCATTCACTCTCCCCAAAACATGGAGCTCTTGGACAAACTTTGAAATTTTGACCTCACTTTGCTTGATGAGGACCTATAGAGCGTTAGTGTTTGTTTGTTGTTGTTTTTTTCAAGCAAGAAAACCATGTCAGAATACAAGTTCCCTCCGTAATGAAGAATGGCAATAAAATAATCATAAAAAACTATTAATACGCAGGTATTTCTTGAATATTTTAACTTTATATGTCACAATTATACACATCATTTTTTTTCTTCTTGGCAAATCATTATTTCATAACAATCAACACTATTGCCATGGGCTAAATTCCTGGCCAACTATAACAGTCAATAAGTCGGGGGCGTGGCGGACGCCTATGAAACATTATACAACAAGTTACCTTCGGAAGTACCTAAACGTTTGATGGTGGGGTGATTTTATAATATAGTTGAATGTACATTTTACGAAAAAAAAAGGTGTTAGCAGAGTGTCAAAATAGCGGCGCGTAACTGCTAGAATCCTTGAGCTTCAGGGGAATCCGCCCCCCCCCGCCCCCGACCCCCGCCCGGGACCCCATATATAGGGATTCTAAGGCGGGCCTCTCGACCCCACATGTTAGGATAGTCCGCCCGTCCCCCGCATATAAAAAGTTCTGCAGGCCCTCATTGCGTCAAAGGACTGTTTTCTTGACTTCGCACCCCTGAAAATACAGGCCTGAATAAAACACTTACACAGGCCTAATTCCGTTTGTGCTCATATAATGGTAAACATCACTTCGAATAACTTCAAAAGAATACTAGTATATCACAAGACGCGTTTTCTTCTTGGAATTTCAAAGTTTCCTAAACCGCTCGCTCGCTGTGGCTCGCTCGCGGAATTTAATTTAACTAAGTGAAATGCATGAATAAAAACATAGTGGATGTTCCTGTAAAAAAAATATAAACATCGAAATGACGATTTTATGCAAGATTACTGAAATTGCTTACACTTTAACATAAAATTGCCAAACAGCCCGTGGTAACATTTCAGTACCTATATACCGTACGGTTGGCGTACGCAGCACTTTAAATCCACTATCTGAAAATGACATTTTGGGTGAGCGACTGGGTACCCCCCCCCCACCCCCCAATGAGTGGACCCACAGTACGGCACTGTCCGCGCCTGATTACTCCATTTCTTACCATCATGGACATCCTCTCCACGCTTTGCGTCGCTCCAGTACCGGTCGCGGCCAGGAGCTCGAAAATAGTAGTCAAGATCACTGCCCTCATCGGCGGTTGCTATATAGCCGACGCCGTCGATTTCGAAGTATTTAATGGCGTCGGGCATGTAAAAACTTTTGATGTCGTATCCGGTTTGAAACTTAATTGCTGGAGATGAAGAGAGAGAGAGGAGAAACTTTTTTAAAACAAATGTTGTTCAGAAATCCCGGACCTATTACATTGTTATAACGAGAGGCTAAACTCCCGCATTTAAACATAATACACTGCGTTGCTTCAAAGTATTGCGACATCCCACAGTTTCACACAGTCACAATGTATGTTAGGGAGTAGGCTTATTTTGAGAAACTGATTCAAGAACGTAGTCAGTGAATTTGTAGTTGTTGTTCTTCTTCTTCACATCATTCCTAAATGGGTATTTTGGGAACATTGGAACATTGGCAAGCCACCGAAAGCGTGATAACGTGACATCGGCAAGCCCCCGAAAGCGTGATAATATGACATCGGCAAGCCACCGAAAGCGTGATAACATGGCATCGACAAGCCACCGAAAACGTGATGAAATGACATCGGCAAACCACCGAAAGCGTGATAACATGACATCGGCAAGCCACCGAAAACGTAAAACATAATGAAAGCGTTGAATATTAGCATCCATCTTTATGCGTTGATATGAGTCATATTTACCATCATCTCGGTCACTAGGATCCAATTGCAGATTCTTCCAATTCTTTGTCCCGAGCGGAATGATTTCCGTAATCAACTCAGTGTACAGGTCAAGGAGAGCGATGGCATTGTTTTCCTGAAATAAGGAGAGGGCACATAAACGATATTGGTATTATTATAAAGAAACGACACACTTAAAGCCACAGGCTAACTATGACCGCAGTTACAAAAAAAATGTGAGCTACGTAATCCTCCATGCTCCAAGTGTCTTTGATAAGGTCTAAAAATGAAGCTCTGGAAAAATTGTATTTCAAAATGATTTTAAAGTGCTTTAAAAAGTGAAAAATTGCAAATTGACCGGATTCACCTGCCCATGCACTTCCTCCCATAGACTTACTGTGTGTAGATCTAGGCTATTTTATACTCCACTCGAGCACAATTTGTTTATTCATTCATATCTTGCCAGTGGCAGCATAAACTTCCAAACTTTTGCAAAGTTTGACAAGTTTCCTTTTATTTGAAGCTCCACAATGTTAGCCTG
>JZLH01S0499529.1:21846-36037 GCA_001188425.1 Eucidaris tribuloides
AATTCTTATCCTTGGGATTATCTTCACATATAAACCCCACTAACATAAATCGTTCGACGGTGATCGCTCGATTTAGGTCGATGAACCCGGCGGCGAGCGCGCCGTAACCGCCCGGAACACACGAAGCGTGTTTGGCGGCGAGTAAAATCGAGGCAGAACGCCGCAGAATTTATACTGAGCGCCTAAAATGCATCAGCGGGCGAACCGACGCGATGCCCTATAAACCAGCAGGTTGCCCTGGGCCGCTCGCTGCTTCGGTGACGGGCGAAATTAGCTAAAAACCTCGCCCGCCCGGCGCGAGCAGCGCGCACTTTTTCTATTTGTGACCACAGCCTTAAGGAAAATTCGCATGTAAGGCGGGTAAGAGTCTTGGCTTCTATTCTGTGCTTGATGATACAATTTAACTCAAAATAATCGAATGAGCAGTTGAAAGACTGAATAAAATCTCTTCTTCGCGTTTTACTCGAAAGTATATTTCGGCGGGCATCCTTCGTCGCGCGTGCCACTTGTGACTTCAGCGACGATGCTCCGCGAATTTTGCTCCGCGATAAATGTCGGCGACATTTGCTGCCGTCGACAATGCTCGCGGCACAACATTTGCTCCGGGTCATATGCTCCGGCGTATTTGCTCCGGCGAACAAATGCTCCGCGCGATATTTGCTTGTCGCGCGAAATCTCGCGGCGATATTTCCCGCGACATTGCTCCTAAGGTGCGACAAATGCTCGCGGAGACAAATGCTCCGTGCGCACATTTGGCTCCGGCGACATTGCTCCTAAGGTGCGACAAATGCTCCGGCCGACATTGCCCTGGAGATAATTAGTTCTTGAGGTGCCACAATAATTCCCAAAGGTGGCGAACAATGCTCCGACAATTGCTCTGGTCGACATTCTGCTCGCGACGGAATTTGCTAGAGTGACCATTGCTCGGCGACATTTGCTCCTAGGCTTGACATGCTCACATACGACTGTTGGGCTCCGACGGACATTTAGTCAAAGGTACGGACATTGCTCACACGACAAATGCTCCGGCGCACAATTTATCCAGGGCCCCAGGGAGAATGCAAATATTTGAATATAAACTAGAATAAAATGCTCGTGACAATTGCTGCCGGCGACATTTGCTCCTAAGGGTGTGACAATTTGCTCCTACGACTTTGCTCCGACGCCGACATTTGATTCGCAAAAGTACGAACATTCTGCTCCGGTATCACAGGGCGACTGACAATATGGGGCCGCCAGCGATGCGGCAATTGTTTTTTCACAATGACATTTTATGTGACTATGCTATACCTGGAGATATTTGGTGTCCCCAAAGTTATAAAACTTTCCGGCGAGATGTGTTCCTAGCAAGGGCAAGGCCAATTGATGTCGGGTCAGCATTACTAACGTTTAATCTCATTCAGACGCTACCTACAATATTTTACACTTCAGCCCTGCCTCAGTATATTTTGTGAGATGTGTCTGTTGTGTATTGTGCGTGTTGTTTGTATGTACTCTGTAAATGGTTGAAATTAATTTCTGTCCTCAGAGTGAATTTATAGAAATGAATTTGGAGTGAAAAATTGGCCGCAAGGTGGCTTATGCGAAGGGTGGGTACTTGATTGTTTTATTATTATCTATATTCTTAATTATTATTATTATTATTATTATTATTATTATCTAGTTACACATTATTTTCATCTTACCGAGTATCATTATTTAACCCATCCACTCTAAAAGTGCAATGACGAGTCAATCGCAGATTTTTTTCCAAAAGATAAGAAATCCTCAATTGGGCAGTTGCTTTAAATGACTTGAATAATCCCACTATTGTAGCCGTGCAAATTGGCAGATGTTTGACAAAAAATTAATATAAACCAGTTTTTGGTCTTTATTTGAAAATAAACCCATATTATAAAAACACCCTTTCCGGCTAAACCGGGGGGGGGGGGCTTTTGCAACGAAAAGGTCGCGTTCCAGTCAGACGCGACGCGACGTGCGTCCCGACCCCGGCCTTTGGCCAACCGGGGCTTTGGAGACTCTTCGGTTAACCGTCCAACACACCCCACGGACCATCAATCCTACCTTTCGGCTAAGCAGATATCTGGCCTAACGCTTGAATGCATCTTGGTGTTATAAATTTTTGTTAGTTTATCTTGTAGCCAGTAAATTACAGATGCATGTCTATGTGCTTGTGGTGAAATCAACATTGAAATATTTTCACTGCCATGGCCAAATGAAATGTACATACAAGCAATGTGAAACATGCTAAATGTTCTAGGGCCAGAAAAATTGACATGTACTGTATGTGTCTCTGCATGTTGTAATATCAATGTAACTTTATATTTCCGCTAAAGTAATTAATGAAGAGCTCAGTTGCAAAATAAAATTTTTCAGATCGCAAATTCGGCTTCAGACGTGCGACGGAAATCGTGTAGTGTGCGATGGCTCTTTTACTAAGAAAACAGCAGGACGCATTAATCTCGTCGTATCTCGCAGAGCATTGGACTAATTTGTTTACATGTGTAACGTAACGATATATCATATCATTAGCCAATTCCGCGACTCGTACGTGCGTGGCCTAGCGCTAAACGGGGAAAAAAAATCAAATTTATTGTATGAAACAGGTACGATCACGCGTACGATACGAAGTCTGTGATCCTGAGATAGGTCTCGCTCCCACGGGGCCATTCTTTCTCACTCCAGCTGGTCTGTGGCTTCTATTCTCGGCATTCTTTCAACGGCGTTTGCATCATTCGTGTCTTCGCGTTCACGGCGATTTCGCATGTCATTATTGATATAGATCGAGCGCGCATGCTCAGAGAGAAGCGGCGTCAGAGCTGGACGAAAGCAACTTGTCCTAAAGGCAATATTTGTAGGACGGATACAGTGCAGGACGAATTTTCTGTAGATGGCATGACGAATATCATTTCGTATAACGAAATAATATTCGTCATGCCATCTACAGAAAATTTGGTCCAATTCGTACAGCATGTCAAAAATAGCAGGACGAAGTAAATTCGTCAGCAGGACGAATTAAATCTCGTCGTACTCAAGAGCACGACGAGATTTTGTTTACAGTGAATTCAAGCTTGCTTTAAAAATCCCTGCTTATCATTGCAAGTCAACATACTTTTCACTTCAGCACTTTGCAAGCAATAAGAGTAGATACATGTGATATTACGTTTATATATTGTTACACTCAGAATTGAAACTGTGAATCGGGTTTGTTCTCCTCATACCATGTGCGCGTTTTTTGAGAAAATTAATTAATTATGACAGTTTTTTATAATGTTGTAACAAAGTACGTTAAAGCAGTGTACAAACTACCGGGGACTTTCACAGAGTGAAAAAATATATAACGTGGCTGGAATGTTGCTCCGTCATATCCTCGTTCGCAAAGTTGGGAGTGCTTAACAACCTATGCAGTCACAATGCTTCTGTGAAACCGCAGATGTTTGAAAACTGAAAAGGAACTTTGGTGAGGCATTTGAGCGCAACGTTTGTATAAATAATGGAGGACTGCGTGAATGGCTTTTGTTAAATACATTCAAAAGCATACCTTCAACAGTACACATTCCGATGTGAGCCACAGGCCTTCATAAATATTAATAACACAGCTGTAAACACCGATCTAGCAAAGAATGTTTGTGTCTGTGAAACCGCTATTGACGGTGATTCCTTCTTCTACGAACGGGACTGAGGAACTTGCCTCATTAATTGGTAGATTATCTCAATAATGAGCTAATAAAAATTGGAGAACAAATGTATTTTCTATTCAGCAACTGGCAGTTTGTAATGTTATTTTTCAATACCAATCTGGAGACTATGGAACTTTTTTTCTAGAGCGTCATTTGGTCAATATACGTACTCGTTTTTTCAAAGACTTTGGTGAAGGTGCCGGGGTCCTGGCCAGTGCCTCGTACATACTTGTTGTAGATGTAGAGCGTCCCCGGTTCCTGTGAGTCAGATCCTTGGATCAGGTAGGCCACATAATCTCCGCAAGCAGCGATGTCGTTCCCCCGTCGTGGTACCCTGTGTCTGTAGACGATCTCAGGAGATTTGACATCCGCATAATCGACTATTTGCATGTAGTCATCGCCTATAATGAATAGAATGAAAGGGGGGAAATCGTGAAGATACATATCGTCGGTTGAAATTTGAAGTTAGAGACATTTTAGTATTTAAGATTGTGTCAGGGATTTGCAAGTCCATTACTTCCCTTCATTATCAATACGAAACGGTAGTTTAGTACTTACAAATGGTGTGTTGATAGTTTGAGATCCATACGACATGTTACCAGAATGTTGTTCTTTCTGTGAGTTTACATTTTGCTCAAATTGCTAATCACGGTTATGTGTACCGTCGCAAGACAAGCGGAGCACACTGATTGGTTAAACGGCTAAACTCTGCGCGACCTTCGGCTAACGGCTGATCGGACAATTTTGGAACGGCCCGTGCACGTCGACGTCACTGTAAATTTTGAAGTTTAATTGTCCAGATATTCACCAAAACTACGTATTCTACCCAAAGGTTCTATGACAGGTGTTTATACTAATCTTCACATTGAGAACGATTTGAGCTAATTTCATTCATTTTACCGTTTTCTGACGTGCAAATCCCTTACTCTGTCTCTAAGGCCCTTCTGCCGGACAACCGATGATATTCATAAAGCTGCTTGTGTCGAAGCTGAAGAAATAGTTAATGCCATGTTTGATCCAAATATTGCAGAACATATTGCTTGAAAATTAGGTCACAGTCTTCTAAACACATATTTTTTTGCCACATCAAAGGACTCGGAAGATCTTTTATTTTGAAACAAAATCTCCTCCACAGTTAAAACTCCAATTCAGACACAGTGTTAAGCTACACACGCACACAGATAGATAGATAGATACATAGATACATACATACATACATACATACATACATACATACATACATACATACATGCATACATACATACATACATACATACATACATGAACTTGGTCTTTTTATGTATGAAAGCCCAACAATGTTTTGAGCATGACCTTATCATTATTTTTATGTATTTTCTTTCATCCTAAAGAACTTTCGAAAACCTTGTCCTGGAATGATCAGAATACATTTTATCGGATATTATTATTGAATTAAACTGTTGTTAAGGCATGTCCACCATTTTTATTTTTTTATTTTTTTTGTTCAGAGTAACGATGTGGTAACAAGGATTCTCTACAACCCTAGACACTCAAGTCGTGTCTAGTCTCTTTCATCTAACTACTTTTAATTTATGTTACCTTAAATCTTTTTGTGTAAATTACTTCTTGATTCAAGCATGTACATACGGTCCATGATTCAAGAAAGTTATACATATTTTTTTTAGATAATGGCAGGTAGTGATATTGGAAAAGTCTCACAAAATGTAAACAACATTTCAATAGAAGAGATGCAAGTACATTTTCAACTAAACAAGTTGTGAGTATAAGAATCCTAACAAAGAAAAGATAAAAAGATAAACTATGTTTGTATGAACTGACATTGCGACAAAATGAATGCAAGCGTTTTGTCGTTAAGGAACGGATACTAGCAAAAAACGTTGCCGGACAAGTATTTTTGAGAAGATAAAGTATATTATGTGGACTGAAGTGAACATAAAATAAGACAATACTATAGTGTTGTTTTCACACAACATAATTTATATTATATTATATTATATTATATTATATTATATTATATTATATTATATTATATTATATTATATTATATTATATTATATTATATTATATTATATTATATTATATTATATTATATTATATCATATTATATTGTATTGTATACAACATCCAAGTAGATCCTTGTCCTTTGATTGGAGGATTGTTGGTCACATGATATTGAATAAATACTCCATTCCGCGCAGGGTGCATTTTGGTTATATTTTCGCATGCATGTTGGTTATATTTTTGCGTGCATGTTGGTTCTATGTTCGTTCCATTCCACGGTTTGCAGTGCGCTACGCGTATTGTACACGCGCTGTCCCACTTAGCTGTGTGATGTACGTGAGTTTAAGATTGAAGTTTAAACATAACTGGTGAACATAACTCCCTGCTTTAATAAGGATTTTCATATTTGGTGAAATTTAGACAAAAAAAGAGAAAACTGCAGAGACATTGACTATATACTGAACATGCTGAATTTGTGAATAAGCCAGAAAGAGTATCAGAATGTAGGTCTATGTATGGCTACATTTTTCATACTTGTCAATCCTCCAGTCAAATGACAAAGATCTACTTAATAATGTTGTATAAAACAAATAATTAAATGTTTTACTCATTCGTTCATAGTATGCCCACGCATGGTATAACCGAGACATATTGTTACTACGGTCGACGTGCGGTTTCTACGCGCGGGAGCTAGGCGTATTCGCGATGTGCGATCGGAGTGACGGTGATCAAGAAATGTATGACGCATCGTAAGAACACAAAAAAAACTTTGAAAATTTACACACATATGACAATATACATGCCTTTTTCATGAAATAATCCAATTTTCCCTATATGCCCGTGCAAAGGAATGGGCCTGTCAAGCTCTGTTTTGAGAATGCTACATTTTGCTAGTTGTTTTCCGGTATTTTCTTCTCGAGCCTGGACTTTTGCGTTATTGACCATAGACATAACACGGTGTCCGGCAATACAGGTCAATTTCAGCGGCCGCGAAATAGCGGAAATTTTGGGAAGGTTCAGATTCAACTGCCGACGTTCGTCAGATAATGCAAATGACTTCCTGTCCGTTTTTGTTGAAATATTAAGATACACATTTGAATAAATTTAAAAATATGATTTCAGAAAATCAACAGTTTGTGTGTGAATTCTGCATCCAAATAAAAACGTGTCCGGTATACGATACACCGACATACAAATATTTTCATTCGTTGAAAGGTTAAACGGTCCATTCAACTCGGCTTCGCCTCGTTGAATGGAACGTTCAATCTTTCAACTCATGAAAATATTCGTACCATTGAACTCATAAACATTCATTATTTGTATTGTATTATATTATATTATATTATATTATATTATATTATATTATATTATATTATATTATATTATATTATATTATATTATAGTAAATAGTGTATTTATAACACAATACGTGATTGGCTGTATTAGTATCACGTGTCATTCACTATTTAAGTTATAGTGCACGACCGTGCACTATAACTATTTTTGCTTTGCGAACGAAAATGCAGTCACAGATTAAATTGGAGATGAAGCATTTTTTTTCACATTTCACCTTTGATATCATTTTTCAAGCTCTGGGTTTTTTTTTCTGATGAAGCTAGAGTAGGCACTAACTTAAGAGATGTATTGACGACCAATGGTTGCATCATATAGATCTATCGTTAATATAAGAAGGGAAACTGATGTATTTTCAGAAAATTAATAAGAAATGAAGAAAATTTTCAGCTGTTGAAATTTGCGTGATATGCGCGCAAAATTCAGAACGTATTCCCGCGCGCACTGCACTTAGCGCGCGATACGCGACGAGCGCATTCCGGGGTCATTGACTGCACTCGCGCGCGCTGCTCTGCTCCATGCATGATCGATGCGGGGTTAAGTTTTCCGTGTAGTTTTCATTCTACACTAATTATTAATGTTATAAATACACTTTATTTACTATAATAAATGGTGTATGTTATGTCGTGCACTATCCTAGACTATATGAACTCCAAATGCATAATTATCTCTCGTGCAGCTCTATTTCAACTCAGCCTTCGGCCTCGTTTTTAAACTGCACTCGGGCTAATTATGCATTTGTCGTGCACATAATCTAGTATAGTGCACTCCATATCATACACTATTTATATGGGCCGCGTCGTGGGAAAAGGGCCCTTAAGCCTTCAGAGCGTGTACGCGAAGCGCGCGCGTACGCGTATGCGCCAGTAACCTTCGTACGCGCGCGTGAGCGCGTTAGCGTTTGATTGCGCGAAATTATGTAGGGACCGTTCACAAATAATTAGCTCCGAAGACTCTTACACCTGTGTCGTGTATTCAAATGAACTACGTATTCCTTGCCAGCACTTGAAATTGATGACAGGTAACTTTGACATGATTAGCTTAGAGTTACCTTCATCTTTACGTCTTGTAGAATACAGATAACATAGATAATACTCACAAATTACTAGGCCTATTGTGTAATCTGTTTAACTCCAGAAATTATAATTACTGATATCATGGACCATTTAGGCTACTAAGATTCATAAAGCTGAATGCATATTAAAAAAAAACGTAATACTTCAAAGCAAATACATGAATTTGATTCAAGATATAAAATATAATTTATAGGCCTAAGTGTTATAAAATGGTTTCTACTAGTCCTCTGGAGCTTTCAAGAAGATTCATCAAGAAATATATACCTCGCAAGATGAACGATAATTATGTTTCAAAAAACTATTTTCATTTATTAGGAATACGTTAAATTTCATTACTCCATAATGAAACGAGGGATACATAAAAATGTAAAGAGATTGAAAGGCCCGAAAATAAACCACAGATAGTGTTTTTTTAATTTCTTAGATAAAAAAGACATTGTAGATTTTGCTCTACGAATTCTTTGTGAACATTGGCCCCAAAAATGACCACAAATGTCCCGCCAGCCGAAACAACTATTTCGTCATAATTAAGCAACGAATGCTATGACAGTTTAAGGCCAATATGGAAAAAAAAATCAAGTACAGGTGATAAAAATTTATCGTTTAATCAGTTAAGTGTAGATACTTAGGGAAATTGACAAAGAATAAGCGAATGGTTGAGTGCAAACAGATCCGTTTTGAATATAACGAAAACTTTTTTTCCCCATTTCAAACGAGAGAAATATTATCAAACTTTTTCGTCATGGTAGAATATAGCACAAAATTTCTAGTTGTATATAGTATTACAAATCAAGATAGGAATTGTCGTGGATGCATCACATCACATCTAGCCTGTTTGTAACAAGAATTCCAAATCGGTTGCAAGAATTATTAATTTGTTTGATTAAAGTTACATATACAACACACTTATTTTACCTTTCATAATTTACGGTGGAGACATATCGAAACGATTCGTCTATGACTTTATTCTCCAAATTAGATAATTTTCTCTCTTTAAGGAGTGACTTTTAGGAGAGTGGATTTAAAGTGAATTTAAAGCAACACTCATTTTGGAGTGACCTCATAAATGCAGTGATCAGTCAGGGATACTTGCTAATTACTGATGAGGTCGCACTAAAATGAGTAACTTGAACACACATATTCACTCCAAATTCAGTCTTTTTATTATAGACATTTTCACTCATTTTCTTTAAGAGAGTAAAAATTATTCATAGACATAATCATTTCGCACAAACATCACTCTTTTATTATTAAAAAATCAAAATTGCAAATACGTGCATCTTATAAAGCCCAATTGTTTTGGTAAATGGAGAAAATTGAAATTCTTTGTTATGTTTGTAGATTTAGAATAATGCCCTGAAAATTGCTCGCTCTGAAACTCTTGTATTTATTCGAATACTCAAAATGTATATTGCCCATAGGTAATGTACAATATATATGCTCACCGATCTCTTTCTTGAATCGAAGTTATTTGTTTGAATGTTTGATTCATTCATTCATTCATTCATTCATTCATTCATTCATTCATTCATTCATTCATTTATTCATTTATTCATTCATTCATCATTCATTCATTCATTCATTCATTCATTCATTCATTCATTCATTCATTCATTCATTCTTAACAGATTCTTAACATTTTACACAACATAACTTAGGATAACATAACATAGTGTAAAGTGACAATTACAGTTGCATTTCGTGAAAAATGTGGATCGAGTTCACATAACATAAAATGCAAAATTGTACCTGTAATATATAGGCCTACCGCACTTAAGTATGAATATTAAAAAAAAACAAGACGGGGAGATAAAAGGAAATACGAAGGGGGCTAGTTTAAAGCAAACTTGTATTGTTTAGGTTCCCCTTGAAAAAAATATAATGACGTCTCACGAAAAGGATTCGGAAATGAGGAGAACATTTGTTGTTTTACTGATAAGTGCTTGATTTTTTTTAATCGATCGCCCACTCTTAATTTTTTGAATCTTTCTTTTTTTTCAAAGCTGTCTCAAGTTTACCTTTTCCTGTACGTTTCATCATACTACAGTTCGCCATTATAGTTTATAAACACTGGTTCAATTAATGCAAGTTAAACCCTGTGAATGGACATCAATCTTTTTTTTTTAAGAAATTGACGTTTTATGCAGATACAGTAGCCTATATTGTATTGTTATTTCACTGAAAATTTGTGTTATTGCAAAATGCTATTCACTGAGTACAAAACGTTTCTCAGTTTTGTAAATATGTTAACTATTCTTAAACTATAGGCCTATATGTGTGCGAAATGAACTCGTTCATTTGTAAATTCATTCGTTCGTTTATTATTTCATGAATGGTTGGATTTCCGGGGGAGGGGGTGTTTGGAAAAATCATTATTATTCCATATTTTCTCTAACATAAACATTACGTACAAGAATTATCGTGAAATTTCCTTTATTTATCATTTAAACGAATATACCTTCATATTCAAGGAAGTTTTTTAATCTAACGGTTCAGCTCCTGACCATTCAGTAATCAGGCATAAACCAATTACAGGAACTGTTGTGAGCGGTCCCTACATAATTATTTGCAATCAAATGCCGATGCACTCACGCGCGCGTACGAAGGTCCTGGGCGCATACGCGTACGCGCGCGCTTCGCGTACACGCTCTGAAGGCTTAAGGGCCCTTTTCTCACGACGCGGCCCATATTATATAAATGGTGTATGATGTGGAGTGCACTATACTAGATTATGTGCACGACAAATGCATAATTAGCCCGAGTACAGTTTTATTTCAACGAGGCCGAAGGCCGAGTTGAAATAGAGCTGCACAAGGGATAATTATGCATTTGGAGTTCATATAGTCTAGTGTAGTGCACGACATAACATACACCATTTATTATAGTAAATAAAGTGTATTTATAACATCTATAGGCCTAATCGTAATCGATATGAATAAAACAACACGGCAAACTGAACACTGCATCATGGAGCAGTGTTGCGCGCGCGAGTGCAGTCAGTGACCCCGGAATGCGCTAGCGTATCATCGCGTAAATGCGCCGGTGCTGCGGAGCAGGGAATACGCGCTGAATTTTGTGCGCACATTACGAAAACTATCGACAGCGACGGCTTTTCTCTATTTTTTATCTCATGAAATTGAAACTGTTTCTCATCTTATATTGACAATACAATAGTGCAAGCATAAGTCTTTCTACGTAAAACACATCTCTAAAGCCTTTACAACGCTTCGTTAGTAAAAAAAAAACATCATGGCTTTCAAAACAATAGCAATGGTAACAAGAATGACTTATCTCCAGTCACATAAGATCGCCTCTTCATTTTTGTTGCAAATGCAAAAATGTTATAGTGCACGACCGGTCCCTATAACGTAAACAATGAACGACACGTGATACCAATTCAGCCAATCAAAAACAGTGTTATAAATACACTATTTACTATAATATTATATTATATCATATCATATCATATCATATCATATCATATCATATTGACATATACGGTATATTGTTCCACACCTCTTCGTGAGCAACCTTTCTCAGCTCATGAATTACGTCTTTTGTTCTTGTCCGGCATCCCACACCTTGCGAGTATAAGTTTAATTCGGGATTTGTTTTCTGTATCAATGTATCATATTTTCATTTTTAAATACATAATTAGCGATATTTCCAGGGGGAATCACGCCAGATTTTGTGCGGTACTTTTGTAGCTATTCTGGTTACAACTATCAGGGTCGTCGATCCACCCCATAAAAAATGTGGGCAAACATATCCGATTTGAACCCCCCCCCCCCCCCCATAATTTTGACACCTTGAAAAATTAATGAAACGTAATGCAAGGATACGTCTAAAAGTAGTGCAAGACAACAAAACTATAAAAGTTAATATAAAAATACTGCTTAACAAACACAACGTTCAATTTTTTTGAGCGTTTTGGGCGCAAAATTCTACATTACAATTCGTCGCGCTCCGAAAAATTTTGACATATTTCTTACTTTTGCCAAATATTTCTTACTTTTGCCACCCCAATCCGAAAAATGGATCGATGACCCTGACAACTAGGGAATATAGATTTATATTCTTTACAGTCATTCGATGTTGTTGTTGTTGTAATTGGTTTTGTTTGGCGATCAGTCATAATTGACTATAGGCGCCATCTCTCGTCATAAGTTTTTTTTTGTCATTTTTGTTGTTTCTGGTTTTGGAGGCGCGTCATTCAAGATTGAATATTTGCGCCTTTATTTTTATCATTGGATTTATATTAAAGTAATTTTATGTGGAAGATAATAACAGATTGATTATTTATATAAAATGAATCCAAACAATATAATATTTTTCTTTTTCGAAAATTCGTGCGCGGGGAGCAGTCTACTCGCTAACGTTTTACACAGATAAAAAAAAAAACTGTTGAAACGACAGATTAGAAGATGCCCTCACCGACGACATAGGCGAGCATGTTCGTCGCATCGAACGCTACTTGTTCCACAGAATCAGAGTCGACTGCAACTTTGGGTGCGGATGCTTGTAGGTAGGAATACGGAACATAGAGAGTAGACAGGTGTTGTAATTGGATCGCTCCCTGCGTTCTCGGCATCAGAACGGTTAGGAGCAGGAGCAGAGTCGGCAAAACAAAATTCAGTGCCGCCATATTCGCCTGTAATTGAAATGTGAATAACAACATTAATGACAGCATATCCACGTGTTGCAGAGAAGGTACTGCATGGGGTGGGTTTTTTTTCAGAAAGTTATAATTAGGTTAATGGTCATTTTGTCCATGTCAAGTGTAGTGACAATCTTGTTCTATCACGAGTCATTTACAGGGGTGTAGCAGCCGGGGGCAGGGGGTAGACTGCCCCCTCCCCCAAAAAAAATCCCAAAAAATCCACCAAACCACCGGGGAAAAAGACGCATATTTTGGATTTAGTTACCGGAAAAATTTTGCCTGTGACCCCCCCCCCCAAACTGATAACAGGCACCTGTTACACCGCTGGTCATTCACTCTAGTTGCAAGTCATGTCAAATCTGTATATTCCCTTTAATGTTAAAGATTGTCTTTGGGATTTACAAGTCCATTACTTCCCTTCATTATCAATACCAAACGGTAGTTTAGTACTTACAAATGATGTGTTGAAAGTTTGAGACCCATACGTCATGAATTTGTTGCGTTATGAGAAAAACTAATAACGATAATTATGTTACCAGAATATTGTTCTTTCCGCGAGTTTAAATTTTGCTCAAATTGCGAATCGCAGTTATGTGTACGTCCGCATGACCAGCGGAGCGCACTGATTGGTTAAACGGCTAAACTCCGCGCGACCCTCGGCTAACGGCTGATCGGACAATTTTGGAACGGCCCGTGCACGTTAACGTCACTGTAAATTTTGAAGTTTAAATGTCCAGATTTTCACCAAAACTACGTATTCTACCCAAAGGTTCTATGACAGGTGTTAATTTATACTAATCTTCACATTGTGAACGATTTGAGCTGATTTCATTCATTTTGCCGTTTTCTCACGTGCAAATCCCCCCAAATCCCGTACTCTGTCTTTAAGTCGCTGTAATTTATTGCGATGTTTTTCATTTAATTGTGTGAGGTTGCCTCGAATGGACTAGGTCTCGAACATGAGCCAGTTTGCTGAGTTTTGTTGCTACACTTATTGAACCCAACAAAATGTCAGAAATTTAGAGTGACCCAACAATTCTAATGTTCGAATAACAAACACGAGTTCAACAAGGATTTTTCTCATATTTTCTATGTATCTTGTTCACATATTTGTCAACGTAATGTACGTTACATAAATAATAAGAGGACGCCGTGATTTTTACCAAATTGAACAGATTTAACTACTAAATTCTTCCCCAAAGAATAATCCAGACTGCTCAAATATATTTGTGTGTCTAAGTATGTGTGTATCTGTCTTCTGTTTGTCTGTCGATGTGCTTTGTGTATTTGTGTGTGTGTGTGTGTGTGTGTGTGTGTGTGTGTGTGTGTGTGTGTGTGTGTGTGTGTGTGTGTGTGTGTGTGTGTGTGTGTGTGTGTGTGTGTGTGTGTGTGTGTGTGTGTGTGTGTGTGTGTGTGTGTGT